>PVIJ01002945.1:0-146581 GCA_004024925.1 Scalopus aquaticus
CATTGGCCAGCAGGGATTGACCTTTGTACGGATTGGTTGTTTGTGCTTCTCCTTTTGCTGATTGGCTCGCTAAATGTATAAATGTAGAGGGAGCCCGGAGGGCGGGGGGAAGAAGGAGAAGAAGAATAGAAGAATAAAGCTGCAGGTTTGCTGAAAGATTGCTGCCCCGTGTCGTCCTTGCTGGTCAAGCGCGCGACATGAATCAAGAGAATATTCTGCTGAAGGTTCTAGACTAGGAAGTCCCTCACCATGTGGAACTGGTCTCAATGCAGACGGAATGTTTGGGTAGACTATTCTCGACTCCTTTTGCTTGGTTATTCTACCGGAAAGAGGAGGAACCAAGCAGAAGTAACAGTCTCTTATGTGGTTGCTTGGCTCTCTCCACACCATGGGGACTGCACACAGCATTAATGGTCTTTTGCCATTTCACCACTGTGAAAGCTGTTTTGTACATGTAGCACAGCATATACGCAGGCCCAAGGCTTGTCTTGGTCACCAGCCTTGCATCCCAAGTAAAGATGATAAGGCTTCTTCACTTGAGAAGTGATACTTTTCTTCTGGTTGCAAATGTCACTTCCCCACAAATAGAGCAGAAATTGTCCACGCTATTAACGCACTTTCGAGGCATTACTGTTCCGTATTGTGGATAATGGACAAAATAATAACAGTTCTATGGAACAGAAGCTTAAACTGTCTCGCACAAAGTCTGAAATATTTTCAATGTTCAACCTTTCCAACAGGGCTTTCTATAGTGCACTGCTGACGTCAGCTTACTTCAGCAGCCACTTGGCAGTAATATTGCACTGCATCAGAAAATGATGCAATCAATTCTGGATGATGTGTGCATGATGGTATTATGCAATGCGATGCATATTACATAATTCTAGGCTGATTTAGGATGTTGCTGCAGTCCTACTGGATACATTTACACTGTGAAACATATAAAATGAATTCTATGATATATCTTCAAAACGAGAGCTAATAAAAAATTGTCAGGGTTATATTCATGTTCAGCACACCAAGATACTACAGATTAGGGCCTTTTTAAGTCAGTAATGATCTCACTGTTGACCAGTGTAAGCAAAGAACAATAGGAGATTTGTCCAGGAGTCCAAAGGAAGAGAAGAGTAATTCAGTGAATTTCAGAACTTGAAGGAGGCAGAGTTGGCAAGGATGTGGCAACGGGTGCTTTGTTCAAAACTGGTAGAGAACATCTCTATAGCTAAGCACATATAGGTTGTTGATGTGTAACTATGTATCTAAATTCTGGAAAATGGATTTACTCTTTGATCCTGTTGCACTTTTGGGGATTTATTATAATGTTTGGTAGTCTGATTTGGCAGATTAGAAGGGAGTTATGGAGAGTAAACCACAAAAGATAAATTGAGGTCAGATTACTAGACTGGATGGGGTCAGGGCCTTGGTCCATGGGAAATGTTACCGATTTGGCAATGCTAGGAAGATGACGTTTGTCGTTTTCTTTAGAATGGATTCGAAGCAGAGTCTGCTTAATAAGGTTTTAAAAGATAATAGGCCTGAAATTTCATTGTGCCTGTGAAAATGGAATTTATTTTTTCTCTTGACACTTTAAGTTTCTAAAAGTCAGACAAGATTTACTGGGCCTTGATATTTGATGCTGTACAGGTAATTACTACAAACACGTAAGTGTCGAAAACAATTTATCCTTGTTTATTCTATAAAAAAATGGTACGAACCTTGATAAGAACATGAATCTACTTCACGCCAGGCCCCTGCCAGAATTTAGAATGCATTAAGTCAGCTATTTTACTTTGTTTTGTGTTTTTTATTCACACAGTAGAGGTCAAAGGATGTGAAAGGGAGAGGCTTGCAAAATGCTTGATTTGTCAGTGTTATGAGCATCCTTGGGAAGTGTTATCCAGCAAACAGACTGTTGGCTAATTACTGTAGTGATTAAGATTACCTCCCTAGCCAGTTCATAACTATTATTTAAATAGACCATTTTTCACTTTGATTGGCAAGATGTTACAAGATCTCTGGTGGGAAAGGAGGCTGTTCCTTAGATGTTTTTTATAGAATGAAATTGCAGTATATAATCATTTCTGGGGAAGGCTCACTGGTGTTGTGGGTTCAAATGAGTCTCAGACTGTCAACCCTCATTTTTGCGGGTATATTCAGTAAAATATACCTAACATAAAATTTATCATTTTAATTTTTTTTCTTGGTGTTCATTTAAGTTAAATATATTCACATTCTTGTGCCACCTTCCAGAACTTTTTCATCTTTTCTAATTGAAATTATTCCCTTTAAACAATTCCCCATTTTTACTGCCCCACCACCCAGCCCTCCTGGTAGCCTCTGCTTTGTTTCTATGAATCTCACTACTCCAGGTCCCCTATGAAAGTGGAATCAGACAGACCTTGTTCTTCTGTAGCTTTTTATCCGCTACCTCCCACCCCCACCATTCCCTGTGTGTCCCTCTTCCCTTTCCCTCCCTCCTGCTCCCTTTTAACCTCAGAGCCCTCAGGATATTTATTGATGTCCACTAGTTTTTGAAAGTGTTTCATGTTATATGTTATATGCTACACATAATTTTTTCAAATTCCCTCCATTTTGTTAAAAATGGCTGCATTTCATTCTCTCTTGTGACGAGTTAATACTCCATGGTGTGTATTTCCACATCTTTTTCTTTTTTTAAGATTATTTATTTATGCATACAGGAACTGGGGTGTAGGCCAGAGGTCGGGTGGTGAAAGAATTCACCAGAGACAGAAAGGAGAGCAGAACAGGCAGATCAACTGAAGTACACTGCGAAGGGAGCAGCGGGTGAGACTGGAGAGGTCTGCTGCAACATTGGGAAGCTTCCTGGCCTGGAATCCAGCTCATGCTGCGGTAGCTCTGGATAGCTTCATAGCGCTGAGACTTAACCCCTTGCGCCACCAGGGAGGCCCAATAAGGAAAGATTTTCAACTGCTGTTCTGTACTTGTTGGAGTAGCTAGGGAACTGGAGTAGTAACTGGCTAGTGCTAGTAGGTATAAAAGAGGACCTGGGCAATAGGTCTCAAAGGTCACCTCCAGTAGCCTCAGGAATTTGATATTCCTGTAGTAAAGCACTTCTTTGTGGGATGTGGCAAGTGTTTTAGATGTCTCAGCCTGGACTTCAGCAGTGGTCTTTTCTATAAGGAAGTCCAGGTGCTCCGACTTATTTCAAGATACAGATGTTCAGCGTTATATTCAGCCTCAGATCAAGCTAGTAGTCCTCTGTAGCCCCACCTCTGCAGCGCTCCAACAATGCACCCTCAGTCCTGGATGCCCTCCCCACATATTGAGTCCAGTGCCAGGTTTTAGGAACTCCATTGTTTGTGTGTGTCCAAGTTTATAGCTGTAGGGAATTCTGTGTCAAAGTCACTCCTCCCTCTTTGAGGTTGTACCACCCATTATTACTTTAAAAAAAAAAAAGATTTCTTTATTTATGCATGCAAGAACTGAGGTGTAGGCCAGAGGTGTGGGGTGGTGAGAGGATTCACCAGAGGCAGACTGGGGAGCAGATCAGGAGGATCAACTGAAATCCACTGCTGAGCGCAGCAGAGGGAAAGATAGGAGAGGTCTGCTGCGCCATGTGGGTCAACTCCCTGGCCGGGGATCGAGCTTGTGCTGCAGTGGCTGCTGATAGTGCTGAGACATAACCCCTTGCTCCACCAAGAGAGGCCCCATTATTATTACTTTAAATGAAGTTCACTTAGAGGTTTTTCCCACCCCTTTCAGTCAGGCTGATGTCTCTATTGTATAAGCTGATATTCAGTTTTCCCTCAGGGGTTTTGTGCTTTGTTTTGCATTAGTTTTGTTGCGTTTGTAGAGGAGGCAAGCGGGTGTCTTCACTCTGCTGCCATCTTCCTGGGCTCCAGGTGTCTGACTTGTTTCACTTAATATAATGTCTTCAGGGTCCAGCCATGTTAGAGCTGGTGTTAGAATTCATCACTTTCTCTTTGTTTTGTAATTAAAAATGTTTTAATATAATTGCAATTTTTAAAAAGATTTATTTATGCATACAAGCTGGGGTGTAGGCCAGAGGTGCAGGGTGGTGAGAGGATTCACCAGAGACAGAGTGGGGAGCAGAACACGTGGATCTACAGAAGTACACTGCTGGGAGCAGTGGGCGAGGCAGGAGAGATCTGCTGTGCCATGTGGGAAGATCCCTGACTGGGTATCGAACTCTTCCTGCAGTGGCTCTGGACAGCTTCATAGTGCTGTGCTTAACCTGTTGTGCCACCAGGGAGATCCATAATTGCAATTTTTAATAAAAAGAATGGTAAGAATAGTACAGCGATATCCTATATATTTCTTCACTACCCAGATTCCTCAGATTTTGGCTCATTATTTTACACACATACACAATCACTTCCCACATATTTCCTTTTCTTCTTGAATCATTTGAGAATGAGTTGCTGATATATTGCCTCTTGGACCCT
Organism: Scalopus aquaticus; assembly: GCA_004024925.1. Classification (NCBI taxonomy): domain Eukaryota; kingdom Metazoa; phylum Chordata; class Mammalia; order Eulipotyphla; family Talpidae; genus Scalopus; species Scalopus aquaticus. The sequence goes on from PVIJ01002945.1 coordinate 4,449, forward strand.
AAGTACGTCAATGTGTATTTCTGAAGAATAAGGATATCCTCTTACATAATTATCAAAATTAGGAAAATAACATTGATATGATGCTATTACCTAATACATGGCCCACATTCATGTTTTTCGAGATGTCAAATAAATGTCCTCCATAAGAATGCAAAAATTTCTAGATTAAGATTCAATCTAGGATTACATATTATATTTAGTCTTTAATCTGGAACAGTCTACTTCGTTATCCATGATCTTGGCATTTTTGAAGAATAAAGACCTGTTACTTTATAGAATGTGTCTCACCTTGGCATTGTCTCATTTTTCCTCATAGTTAAGATGAAGCTGTGACCTTATGACTTCCCCAATGGATTATATTAGCTGACAAAAGATTTCAACGTGTCCCCTTACCGATAACGGTAGCTTTGATAATTTTTAGGTGAAGATGGTGTCTGCTAGGTTTCTCCACTGTAAAAGTATTATTTTTTCCTTCACATTTAAGACTTCTTAAAACAATGTAGTTGATCTTAGAACTTTCACCCTCTAGTTTAATAATCTTTTCTTGGGCCTCCCCGGTGGTGCAGCAGTTAAGCACTGCACTGTGGAGCTGCCAGTAGCAGCGACGCAAGTTCGATGCCCAGCCCGAGAGATTCCCACATGGCGTGGCAGACCTCTCCTGCCTCACCTGCTGCTCCCCTCAGTAGTGTGATTCCGTCGATATACTTGTGCTGCTCTCACTATCTCTCTGGTGAACCCTCTCGACACCCCATGCCTCTGGCCTGTATCCCAGCTTGTATGCATTAATAAATAAAATCTTAAAAAAAAATAATCCTTTCTTACTCTAACTGAATTCAAATATTACCACCATCCTTATCAATTGGTGAATTCTAGCACCATCATTTCTCTTATATTTCTTTGTTAGAATCCACTTTGTGGAAGAGACTTTTCATCTCCACTTGTTTGTTTATATCAGTCTGGATTTGTAAACTCCAGTTTTATTCAGTGGGTTATAACTGATTACTATTATTTATTTCATGGCACAGATTGTCTCCTATTTGACCAATGGGAGTTCCTCAAACTGGCTCCCTTATCCTTTTGACTACATTTGACTTCATTCCTTGGGAACTCTGTGGATATCAGAAGTAATTTATATGTACTCTCCAGTCAGTCACACAGAATATTGAAAATATGTACTCAGGATGAAGTTTCAATAAAATTACTATTTTTTATTGCTTTATCAAAGACACTTTAAGTGAAATTGTCTATTTTTTTTTTACCTCAAGATTATGTGACAATAAAGATTATTTTTCACAGTCTTGATTTGTGGAAGCCCCAGTAGTTTTCTTTCCATTGTTTTTGCACCAACAGTACAAATGTCAGTACAAGAAAACAGAGAAATAAGGTCTTAGTATTGTTATGAAAATGATTTTTTAAAAAGATTTATTTATTTATGCATACAAGAGCGGGGTGGAAGTAGGGCAGAGGTATTGGGAGGGGGTGTTGAGAAGATTCACCAGAGACAGTGTGGGCAGCGGAACAGGCAGGTCTACTGAAATACACTGCTGATGGGAGCAGCAGGCGAGGCAGGAGAGGTCTGCTGCACATGTGGGAATGTCTCTGGCCGGAATCGAACTCGTGCTTCAGTGGCTGCGGATAGCTTCATAGTCCTGAGACTTAACCCCTTACGCGACCAGGGAGTCCCATATGAAAATAATTTTTACATCATAGACCATCTCAAAGTGTCTCAGGAACCCAAGTGTGTGGACCACATTGTGATCATTGTTGCCTGAGATTCTTTTCACTTTTTCAAACAATATATTCTGTAAATCATTACCACATCAACTTAAATATATAACTATATTAGTTGCATAATAGTCTATTGTGTAGTATAGATCTACCATACTTCAATTACTTTTTTATGTTTGAGTATTTAGACCACGGTTACAAACCATGTTGCAATGAACAATCTTGGGCATATGGATTTTCATATTATTGAGAGTGTATCCTGGGGACAACTTCCTAGAAGTGCAATTGTTGAAAATAAACACTTGAGTGGTTTTGTTAGATATTGCCAAATTCTACTTTGCAATGGTTGTGTTGATTTGCATTTCCACCAGCAGTGAATGGGAGCTCCTATTTGTCTACAGCCTTAGCAACAAAACATAATACAGAAGAGATGAAATTTAATCATATTTAGACCCATTAGGTCATCTACAAAGCTGAACCCAGTCTTTTCTGAGACCTTTCTCCTCCAATATCTGTGTGGGGGTTAACTGAATTATGTGAACCTTTGCCAGAACTGGGTCAGATTCCCTTTGCTAAGAACTCTGAAATTAGGACTGAGGTCTTTTAGGAAATGAGGTAAGCCGTGGCCAGTTCATTCATATTTAGTCATATACTGATCAGAGTAGAGGAGACAGTTTTGCAGAAACTGAGGTGAAAATAACCTCGGATCTTGGTCTTTTCTTCCGATGTTAGATCCTCCAAGTCTTGACTAACTTCCAATCCTTGGATCATGATAGAGACTTGTTGCATGTTATCATTTGCTGATATTATTACTGGTTAATTATAATTAAAATAACCATAATTAATAAAAAATAGTTTTACTACAAAGATAGTTTTGCAGAAGTACACTGCTGAGAGGAGCAGCATGTGAGGCAGGAGAGGTCTGCTGTGCCTTGTGGGAAGCTCCCTGGCTGGGGATCGAACTTGTGCTTCAGTGGCTTCGTATAGCTTCTTAGTGCTAAGACTTAACCCACCGGCCACCAAGAAGGCCTGAGAGAACTTCATTTCTGTGGCACAGTGTGAATATAAGCACTCCAGGGCTGATATGGTAGCTCTGAGGTGTTGCCCCATCGTAGCACCTCCCTGGTAATCTAAGATGATTGCATTAGCTCCTGCTATATATTAACCTCTCAGCCACTGGGAAGAGAGAAAGGAACAAGGGGAAGCATGACTACTCCTTTTAATAACCCAACAATAGGGGTTATATTCTTCCTATATCCAATTAACTAGAACCAATTCTCAGGTCAAACCCAGCTGCTAAGGAGGCTGAGAAATAAAGGCTTTGGCTGAATGACCATGTGCTGATACAAAATTTAGGTAATTATACTATACTGTTAGAGGAAGAAGGAAGAATTCATAGAGAGGTGACTAGCAGTCTCAGCTACACTCTACATCCTGATCACACAAGTATCCATGTTCACCCTTCTTCTTACCTATAAAACATATTTTTCTCTTGTTCAGGTAAAATGACACCTAGTTCCAGCTGCTTTTAATGTTCATTTCAAAATCCAGGACCTCTGAGTAATAGTCATTGCCCCCAATAGAACTACTTCTGACTTTTTCATGTGAACATCTTTTGAAAAATACATTATCTGTCCTCTTTACCTCCACCTACCAAAAAGATAATGGTGAATTAAGAATGAAATCATAAAGCCCCTCTTTCAGAAGTAGATCGAAAGGAAGGAAACAGCTATCACTGGATTACAGCAATAACATAATGCCCACTTAGCTGAAAGACTCCCTGCCCTGGCAATAAAGTGTGTTTCCCCATTAGACCTGAACCCTGCCAAGCAATCTCTTTGTTCATTGTCTTTTGGTTTTTTGCTTGGGCTCTGGAAGGTTCTTCCATCAATTATCCTCTGTAACCACATCTGAAGTGGTATTGATGAGTACACTCTCATGTGTAGTTGTGGGAGCCTTGCACACTGTGTTAGGGGTAGAAGAATTACAGGTTTTTGAAAGCCAGACTTATGGATTCTTAATATGTTTCTGATATATTTCCTTCTATTCAATTCCTTGGCCAAGTAACCACAACTTGCATCTCATCTGGAATAAGTTCTTAAGTCATACTTGAAATATTTGGATGATACCCTGAGGCTGTGTTAAGCAACTATCTTGGGTTGGAAAGCAATTGTATTAATTCAGTTGACTCTTGGTGTGTGGTATAGAACACTTGAGAAAGATTTAATTAGACTTTTTTGGTGGAAATATATTGCATTCCGCTCCGTTTTCAAACTGCCCAACTCTTGCCTGGTTTCATGTCCCTCAAAGAACTCAGCAAAGGCAGAAAAAGCAGTCAGTATACGGAAACATCCTACTGTGCTCAAACACATCTCCTAGAGTTGTGGGTCTGATGGGCATGAGCACTGCCTTTCAAGAGAGTCCGGGAGATAATTTGTCTGAAATTTAATATAGTTTCTGGGCCTCCCTGGTGGTGCAAGGGGTTAAGTCTCAGCCTATGAAGCTATCCAGAGCCACTGCAGTGAACGAGTTTGATCCCAGGCAGGGAGCTGCCCACGTGGCACAGCAGACCTCTCCTGTCTCACCTGCTACTCCCCTCAGCAGTGTGTCTCAGGAGATCCACCTGTTCTGCTCCCCACCCTGTCTCTGGTGAATCCTCCCAACCCCCACAACTCTGGCCTGCACCCCAGCTCTTGTATGCAAAAATAAATAAATCTTCATGCTATATCTTTCCCCTCTTTACTTTTAGTCTATGTCTTTACATTTATTTTTTTTGAGGTTTTTTTTTTTTTTTGTTATTTATGTCTTTTACGTTTTGTATTCCCCTTGGGCAGCCCACCACCAATTCACCCGTGATCCATCTCCATGGTCCCCTGTATTCTCCTCTCTTCCATTTTGTGCCCTTATCCTCACCTCCCCCTATGTCTTTACATTTAAATTGGGTTTCTTATTGACTATATATAGTTGGATCCTGTTATTTTATGTACTCTGATAGACTCTGTTAATTGCTGTCTTTTTAATTGATAGTGATTATTGATATAATTGGATTGATATTTCAGTATTTATAACAATTTTTAATTTATTACTCTTGTCCTTTGTCTTTAGTGTTTTATCTTTTGGCTTTTGGTGTTTCCTCCCCCCCCCCCCCACCCCATGCTTTTCCTGTCTTCTCTGGTTTTAACTGAATATTTTATATGATTACATTTTCTATCTTTTTCTAGTATATCAACTATACTGGTTTTCAAAAGTATTTAGTCATTGGTCTCGAATTTGCAATACATGTTCACAACTAATCTAAATCCACTTTCAAACAATATTATACTACTTCATGGATAGACCAGGTACCATGTAACAGAATATTTCTAATTCTTCCCTCCACTCCCTTGGAATATTGCTGTTATACACATTATTTATCCATGAGCTATAATAATCCAATATATTATTGCTGTCTTTACTTTTTTTTTTTTTTAAGATTTTATTTATTTATTTATGCATACAAGCTGGGGTACAGGCCAGAGGCAGGGGGCGGCGAGAGGGTTCAACAGAGACAGAGTGGGAGAGCAGAACAGGCAGATCGACGGAAATACACTGCTGAGGGGAGCAGTGGGCGAGGCAGGAGAGGTCTGCTGCGCCATGTGGAAATCTCCCCTGCCTGGCGTCGAACTTGCTCTCTGCTGCCGCTGCCAACAGCTCCACAACGCAGCGTTTAACTGCTGTGCCACCAGGGAGGCCCTGCTGTCATTACTTTTAACTAATAGTTATCTGTTAGACCATTAAGAATAAGAAAAATAAGGGACTCTCTGGTGGCACAACGGTTAAGTCTCAGCACTATGAAGCTATCCGCAGCCACTGCAACACAAGTTGAGTTCAATCTCGGGCCACAGAGCTTCCTCTGCCTGTGGTGAATCTTCTTACCGCAACCCCCCCCCCCCCCCCGATCTGGCCTACACCCCCAGCTTATATGTATAAATAATCATAAAAAAAAGAAAATATTTTATTTCCCCTCTATTTGTCAGTGCTTCATTTTCCAACTTTTTTTTTAATGTAGCTCCAAGTTTCTAACCTATATCATTTACCTCCTTTCTGAAGAACTTCTTTTGACATTTCTTGCAAAGCAGATCTATGGGAGTCAAAATCCCTCAATTTTTGCTTGTCTGAGAAAGTCTTTATTTCACCTTCACTTTTGGGAGATAAGTTTGCTGCATGTAAAATTATAGGTTGCTGAGTCTTTTTTTTTTCTTTCAATACTTTAAATGCTTTACTTTTTTTTCTTTACATATTTATTTATTTGTGCATAGAACTGGGGTATAGGCCAGAGATGCAGGGGGTGAGAGGATTCACCAGAGACAGAGTGGGGAGCAGAACAGGCAGATTTACTGAAGGACACTGCTAATGGAAGCAGCAGGTGAGACAGGAGAGGTCTGCTGTACCATATGTAGGTCAGCTCTGTGGCAGGGATCAAACTCAGGCCTTCACGGTGATAGCACTGAGACTTAACCCCTATGCCACCAGGAAGGCCCCCTGTTTTACTTTTCTTGCTTACTTGGTTTCTGAAGTTAAAGTCAATGAAATTCTTATTCTTGTTTCTCTATAGATAAGGTCCCTCCCAACCCCATCTGACTTCATTCAAGATTTTCTCCTTGATATTTATTTTTCTGTTGGGATGCATGTTTCTCCTCTTTTGTCCTCATTTTCTTTTCCTTCAGCTATTCTAATGTTACACCTTTCATAATTGTCCCACAGGCCTTGAATATTCTGTTTCATTCTTTCCCATTCTTTTCCTCTTTGTTTTTCAATTTGGGAAATTTATTGCCTTATCTTCAACCTCACGATTCTTTTTTCTAGCCTACTGGTCATGTCCAGTAACATGATATGACAGTATCAGCCTACTCATAAGCCTATCAATGGTAGAAATTCATCATTTCTGCCACATTGTTTTTGATTTCTAGTTTTTACTTTTGATTCTTTCTTAATATTTCCATCTCTCCACTTACATTACTTACCTGTTCTTGCATTATGTCTACTTTCTACAGTAAATCTCTTAGCATATTGTGTATGCTATGGCCTGATAATTCCCAAATCTAGAAACTACTGCCAAATCTAATGCTTACTTCTTGAACAGTAAAAATGAAAATAAACAGATGAAACTAAGTTTAATAATATATTTTACTTAACCCAACTTATCCAAAATATTATCATCAATATATGATCAATATAAAAGTTATTAGATATCTAATTTCTTTTTGCTTTAGATCTTTGAATTATTTTTATTTGTGTTAGTGTGTATTTTAAATTAAATTATAGCACATCTTAACTAGTGCTAATAACTTTTTTAATTTGTACACTTAAAATTTGATAATTTTATAATAAAATATTTTAATCACATACAACATGAAACTTGGACCATCCTTTTCATTTTCATATACTTTGGAAAACAGCATGGACACAATCACCATACTATGTCAGTTCACTAACAGAAAGAAGGTTTGATGAACGCTGATCTGTGTCTTCTAATTATCTTTATGAGTTCATTCGTGTTGATGTGGTCAGAGGCAGGTACTTGATTTTGTCCAGGACAGGAAGCTGCTTCTCATATTTTATGGGTTTATCAGCACCAGGATTTTGGTAGGATGCTGCTCTTTAATAAATTAGACACTTTCTGCTCCCTTTTGAAGCAATATTGCTTGAAGGTCTTCTCTGAAGGCTTGGCATGGGCGGTTGGTAGGGACGGCAAGTTAGACAGAGTTTCCAAGACTCCAGAACACCATGGAGGGAACTGTCAGGACTAGTCAGTCCTCCTGTGACAGGGTGGTCCCCAGGAAAAAGGGAGTGTTCCAGGTTCCCTGTCCCACCCAAGGGAGGGTGGAGCTGAACAGGAGATAAAAAGCTGGAAAAGAAGACAGAACACAGAGAACAGATAGAAGAAAGGAGGAAGCAGGATGGAGAGCCAGAAGAGGCCCAAGGAGCAAAGAGACATGTGAAGAAGCTGCACTGGCCTGGACTGATTGGAACAGATGTGGGTGAGAGACCCCTGGGGAGGTTGACTGTGACATTGTTCATCTGGATCTTGATTTTGCTCTTTAACTCCCAGAATTGTCTGGCTGTTTCTGACCCTTTTGTATGGGTGCCTGGCAAAAGATGTTTTATACTGGTGGCAGGCTTTCGGGCCTTGCTTTGGGCCAATCCCATTTGGGTGGACTTTTACCCACAAGGGGTTGGGTAACTTTGGATGCTTGATTTAGAAACTATATTCTTTGTCTTCTCTGCCTTTTCTAATTCTATTAAAGTCTGTTTCCACTTAAGGTCTTGTATGTTTTATATTTATGCAGCAGATGGCAGAACCTATTTAGAATGGGCAGGTTTGGGGGCTCGGGGGTGCCCCTCTCCCTGCCCTATAACACTCCTTGTCACTTTTCATTGGCCACATGTGGCTAGTGGTTATCATGTGGAATAGTTCAGATATAAAAAAAACCCTCACAAATGCTGTGACCAGACAATTCTTTTTAATTTTGTAGAAAATGTAAAACATAAAAGTTACTATCTTAACCATATAGTTCTGAGTATTAAGTATATTCACATTGTTGTGCAGCCATTCTCCAGAGCACTGCTCATTTTGCAAATCTGGGACTATACCCATTATATGCGATATGTAGAAAAATCAGGAAAGTGTGCAAAACAAATTGAAATATACTATATGTCTTCGTAATTATACCATTAAAAGATGAACACATCATTTCCTTTTTTCTGTGATGGTTTCTATAGTGATATCTACCTATATATTTCTATAGAGGGGCCAGAGATTTATGATCACATAGTTATATATAGAAATGTATAATTTTATATAATGAAAATGCAATTATACTAAACATGTCGAATTGTGATATAGTTTTTTACACTTAACTGTGTGTCATAAACTTTTCCATATTATGAACTATTCCTCTGGATGTCAAATAATTTATTTAACAAATCACCCATTATTGGATATTTGCAATTTTTAAAATATCATAAATAGTGAAATAAATATCTCTGTAGAAACATATTGTATTCATCCATGATGACTTACCTAGGATAAATTCCAATATGCAAGTGTATGATTTTTTTTACATGCATTGTCAAATTGCCCTTTAGAAAAAATGTAGAAATATAATATAGAAGAGTATCACTTTTTCCTTGTTTGCCATTAGGTATTGTGGATTTTTAATTAACTAAAAATGTTGCCAATTCCTAATTTTCTTTGTTTCAAGGGTATTTTAAAGGCATTTTAAAGGCAAGTCGAAAGACTCTCCCTCTGGGGTAAAAAGAAATTGCATTTAAAAAGGATGGGGTGGGGCCTCCCTGGTGGCGAAACTGGTTATCTCTCAACACTGTGAGGCTATCCCAGCCACTGCAGCAGGAGTTCAATCCCTGGCCAGGAAGCTTCCGACATGGGGCAGCAGACCTATCCTATCTCGCCCGCTGCTCCCCTCAGCAGTGTACTTCAGTAGATCCACCTGTTCTGCTCCCCACTCTGTCTCTGGTGAATCCTCTCACTTCTGTCCTACACCCTAGTTCCCGTATGCATAAATAAATAAATATTTAAAAATAAATAAGTAAGTAAATAAATAAATATATAGATAGATAGATAGGATGGGGTTCTGAGGCTTAAAGAGGACACAGAGATGGGGTATCTATTTAATTTCACTGGCAAAGTCAAGATTTTTTTGAAAGCAGTACCCAATAAGATTCAAGGTAAATAGGATTACCAATCTAATTTGGGGCCAGACTTAAGAGACGAAACCTAGCCTAGCTACAAGGCCAGGAAACTATGGGGAAGTGGTGAAGGAAAAAGTTTGAGACTTGTATCATGCTAAAGTAGCAGGGAACTTGCTAGACATGGCTGGAGTAGTGCGTGCTTTATTAGTGTAGTCAGAAGCATTGATTCTAGACTCAGGATGTCCAGATGTAATTATTAAGGATTCTTTTTTTTTTTAGGATTTATTTATTTATCCATACAAGAACTGGGGTGTAGGCCAGAGGTGTGGGATGGTGAGAAGATTCACCAGAGACAGAGTGGGGAGCAGAACAGGCAGATTGACTGAAATATACTGCTGAGGGGAGCAGCGGGTGAAGCAGGAGAGGTCTGTTGCGCCATGTGGGACGTTCCCTGGCCGGAGATCGAACTCATGCTGCAGTGGCTGTGGACAGCTTCAAAGGCTGAGACTTAACCTGTTGTGCTACCAGTGAGGCCCCAGATTCTTATTATCATTATTGCAGTTGACCAAAACTAATAGCACCAAATAGGACATTAGTTTAGCACCAAAAACTAATGTCCACTGACGGCCTAAGGGATCTGGTGAACTACAAAGTGATTCTTGAAAAGAAGAACTGTTATTTAACATTTTACTATAATTATTACCAGTTCAATGCAGCAAGTAGCAAAATTAGGAGACATAACTCTTGGAAAGCTGGTGACAAAAATTATCATTTTGTTTAAATTATGTGATTGTGCATCTAGAAATCTAAGAGAACTAGTATTTGGTAATAAACTCTGTAAACTTGAGCAAATTACTTACTTTCACTGAGCTCCAGTTTTTTTCATGTACAAATTAGTATAAGTTAATAAGTGATAATTAACTTATAGGGTTACTGTGAAGATTCAATGGGAAAACACTTATGAACTGAAAGCATAGTGCTTGCTATTAAGCAAATGCTCAATAGCACTAGTTTTATCACTTATTTTTATTTTTAATTATGGCAGCTATAGGATAAGTTTTTAATAACTAGTAACTTCTCAGTATATAATTTTAAAATAGCTAAAATATGGAGAGAACAGATTCATTTACAGAAGGAAAAAAGAATAATTGTAATAAAAGACATACTTAATGAAGAAAATTTCAAAATGGACTCATAGAAAAGTAATAACTGGAGTAAACTAATGATACTAGAATCTTCCTGAATGAGAAGACTTAGTATTGTGACGTTGTCAATCTTAAAATTGCATTGAAATCCCAATTCAACTTTTGAGAAAATTCTACTAATTACTCTAAACTAATCCCTTTGGAAGAATGAATGGCACACACGGTCATGTTTGGGAAGTAATTACCAAACTTTATTGACTAAAACCAGAACTGTAATAGTAAAAACGTTCATTCACACATTTTTCTCTTTCAATGTGAAAATAGTTTTATTGATTTCATGAAAAAAAAATTTCCCAATTTTCTCCACTGTGTTAAAGAATGCCAGTGGGAAAGTGAACATTTCCTTTTTAGTTGCCACACTATAAATATCAGGTGTGCTGAGGATTTAGGAGCCTTTTATCCCATACATTTCTGAGTTCTCCAAGGGACATACAATACATTCTCTTTTAATGCTGTGAGGTGGGTTTTGTTTATTGTCAACTTGAGCTTATAGAAGAAAAATTAAGAAAGCTTGACAAGGTGAGAGTGAGTCAGTGACAGAGGCCAGAATCCATTCCAGTCAATGTAATGTTCCCTGCTAATCAATGAGCCATGTCCTGTGCCAGGTGCTGAGAATGCAGAGTCAGGTGGAAGGACCACATCCCCCTACCTGGGTCTGCTCCTGACGAGGACTCTTCTTGCCTCAGCAGCAAGTACAGGATGAGCCCAGTGCATCCAGCTCTCTCCCACCAGGCCCTGGCCTGCCCAGCTGAGGAAAATCACTGTTGTCCTAGAGGCTTCTTTCCCCCTTGTAACAGATATGATGTTTTTGAAAGATTCCTGCCTGTGTTTTCTTACGATAACTGGTTTCTGTTTCCTGAATCCTTCCCATCCTGGGGCAAGGGCAGGACTCACCTCCAGATAAAAGAGGGTGTGATGAAGGGGAATGTTCTTTCAGGCAGGATGAGGAGGGACAAAGCCTGCCTAGAGTCACTGAGGTGAAAAGAGTGGAGCTAGAGGTAAGGGAAGAGATGGCGAGATGAATGTCCATCTTTTCTTTTGGAGCTAAGATGAGAACATTCACTCTGGAGCAGAGAATAAAGTGTGTTTTTTTTTTTTCACATTGCTCTTGGTTCCCAAGAAGAGTCGCCAGGCACAGAAGCTCCCTCATGGCCTGGGGAAGACACAGAGGTGTTTGCCTTGAGAACCAGGGGAACTTGGGGGTTGTAGGGTGAGAAGAGGCCACAGTAGAAGTTGGTGTTGACCCATTGGGCAAAAATCTAGATTTGGCCATATGTTCAGAGGGAGTGAATGTACGAGAAAAATACCAATGGGCACTGAACAAGCCTTAAATTGCTCCAGCAGCAAACTGCCCCCTCAATGCTACCATGTAGCAGCAACCAAGCTGATCGTGGGCATTGCCTCTGAGGCCTCACTCATGGCATCTGCACCCTTTTATCTCAAAGGCCTCAAGAGAAGGAGGAAGAAACTAAATTTAAGTATTTTATCTAAAGACATTTACTCCATCAAATAAAGATTTTAATCAGCCATAATGAGAAGCTGAACTTTGAACAGACCAAATGTTTACAATGAAACAAACCTGTATAAATGGAGAGATATGAAAGTATTGTAAAGGGACGAAATCTAGCTTTTCACCTGCAACATAAGAAGTGAAGGTCAGTGGGTGTGGAGAGTAAATGAGTAATCATGGGGAAAAAAACTGCAAATTCTTTTGCACATCTCTGTTGTTTAATTTTGTAACTTTGCTATGTCTTATTTTTTCTGTAATATAGGAACTGTTACACTTAAAATTAAGTGGGCATTTGGGATCTGGGGGGCACACACGGCCATGGATTTCAGGATGATCATCACTGTCTTCGTAGAGGTGAGCTGCCACAAAAAGAATAGCAGTTTCTACAGGGGTGGTTATAGGTTTCTTTTATATACAGATTTTCCCCACTCTCCAAAAGGAGAACCTATTTGATAGGTTACTTTTTGAGTCTGGGAACACCCTTACCAATAACTTATATAGAAACAAATTTGATCAATCCCAGACCCAAAATATTACCTACCAAACAGGAGCTATTGGATAGTAGGGAGAGCCTACATGCAGTTTAATACAAACTGGAGAAGAGTGTTCAAAAAGAAAAAAATAAAGCTATTCAACATGATGATGTCAACATACATCACTTTTCTAGCCAACCTATAAAAACATGTCATTGTAGCACCTCCCTGGTGGCCCAAGGGGTTAAGTCTCAGCACTATGAAGCCATAATGAAGCCCCAGCCAGGGAGCTGATCCACACGACGCAGCAGACCTCTCCTGTCTCACCCGTTGCTCCCCTCAGTAGTGTACTTCAGTCAATCTGCCTGGTCTGCTCCCCACTCTGTCTCTGGTGAATCCTCTCACCTGTCTGCACCTCTGACCTACACCCCAGCTCTTGTATGCATAAATAAATAAATAAATAAAATAAATCTTTAACACAACAACAACAACAACAAACATGTCTTTGTAGTCCTCCATCAATATTTAACCAAATTAACAATATTGAGACTGTATTCTTCTCTATTCCAGGTAACAATCCTTATGTTTATATTATGAACTAAAGGTTAATAGAATTAACCTTTTTGATCTGATTTGTGAAGTCAGTCTTGTGACATAGGGGAAGACGTTACCGTTATCTTCCTTTTACCAATGAGGAAACTGAGACAAAGAAATAATATTTATTTGTGGCGGTAGAAGTATCAAGTAGATGAGAAAAATCATAAGCAAACCTGTATACCAGCCCACTATTTATTTCCCAGCAACAATGACTTTCAAAGAGTTATTGCTAGTATAGGCTTCCCAACAGCAAAATATAATATCAGGGCAAGATGAGTTACTCTGGGGCCTCCCTGGTGGCCTAGGGGTTAAGTCTCAGTGCTACCGCTGCAACTGCCTGTGTTCAATCCCCAGGTGAGGGAGCTTCCTACATGGCGAAGCAGACCTCTCCAGTCTCTCCCGCTGCTCCCTTCAGTGGTGTATTTCAGTCAATCCTCCTATTCTGCTCCCCACTCTGTCTCTGGTGAATCCTTTCACTCCTGGCACCTCTGGCCTGCACCCCAGTTCTTCTATGCAAAAATAAATAATAGAATCTTTTAAAAATAGTCCACAAGCCAAAATGACATGTTAAAAAAAAGAAAAAGATGAGTTACTCTGACTCTAGTGCGAGTGGGGAATGATGCAAAGACCTCACCATTCCCTTCTGCTTCCTGGGATGCCTCCTTGCAGTTGTCTCTGCAGCACCCCACTGCTCCATCAATAAAAGGATCTGAAATCCACTGCCCAGTGCCATGCTACTCTCAAACCACGTCACCCTCCCCTGTTTCTAGCCATAATTACTTGAAGTTGAAAACAGAAAACCTGACATCAACTTGTGGGATAAGTAATTTTGAGCATAGAGTAAATCACAGAAGTGAGAGTATGGTGAGAGGAAACATGTCACCTAAATTTAAAGACAGACATTTAATTTACCCTCTTACAATATGCTGCCATTACTGTCTGGACAAGAGCTTTGGAGCCAATTGTTTCAAATATTATGACTCTTGGTGATATAAATATTCAGCAGTCCAATCAGAACTGAGAAGCTAATGGAGACAATTTCCTAGTGAAAATATTTATTACCCAATACGGCTGTGTTTGCCACTTTTGAATGAGAAAGTAGGGGTGGTCAACAGATGGAATTCTACAAAAAGTGACAGCAGCAATAGGCCTGCAGACTCTCTAAGCTGGTTCCCTTCCCTCCAGTCACATGTGCCTTTGACCTGCAGTCAAAGAAGTACTGCAAGTGGGTGAGAGGGCCATTTGTCAGGAACCCTGTACCAATTCAAAGCTAGATAATTTTTTAAAAAAGATTTATTTATTTATGCATACAAGAACTGGGGTGTAGGCCAGAGGTGTGGGGTGGTGAGAGGATTCACCCCAGACAGAGAAGGGAGCAGAACAGGTGGACTGACTGAAATTCACTGCTGAGGGGAGCAGCGGTTGAGGCAGAAGTCTGCTGCGCCATGTGGGAAGCTCCCTGGCCTGGGGTCAAACTCTTGCTGCAGTGACTGTGGACAGCTTCATAGTGCTGAGACTTAACTTGTTGCACCACCAGGGAGGACCCTTAAAGCTAGAGCTTGAAAGACAGATCTGCTGGGACTCTGCACACATACTGGTTATCCCACTGCTGACAAAGTGGACTTTTACAAAACTTCAGAGAGGACTCTGTGCTACCTTGTATATAACCACCTCCCCTCCAATCCCCCCAAAAAACATAATTTTAAACTGTTCATTCTGTAGGGCAGAGAGGAAATTTCTCCCTATCCTTATGAGTTCTTCTTGGGCTAGTCAGCAATCAAATTGACATCAGACTGATTAGGAGGAGAAAAGAAGGAATTTAATTACACATATATACATGGAGAATCTACATGGATGTAAATTCTAAAATAAATTGCACAAAATGAAAGTGTGTGTGTGTGTGTGTGTGTGTGTGTGTGTGTGTGCGTGTGTACACACGTCCACATCTGAGCCAAGGAATGAGATAGAAGCCTGAGGCTTCAAGGAAAGAGAAAGGAAATTCATATGACAAGAAGAGGGTGACTCTTGACAAAGACCAGAGGCTCTGTAATTATATGTTTGCCTTGCCATATAGATAGTTTTCTTGGATAGAAATGTTATTTCTGGTAAAAATCCTAATTCTGGATAATATCCCCAATTTTCATTCTTCTAGGTAGTTAAGGAAGTGGTAAAGTTCCTTTTGTGCCTGCAGGACTTTGACCTTAGCTCAAAATATTCCACATGCCAAAGTGACACATCCTGGGAAGGCCTGTTCTGGCCCTGGGGGAGATCTGTCCTCACATCGTAGGAACTCACACCCTATGGTAAAAAAACAAAATTCAAGCAGTAGAGAGGGACTAGTATGAAAAGAAGTCCTTACTTCAAGGGGGAAAATTCTTTTTTGAACTATTTTTTTCATTTATATTTTTAATTATATTCATAAATTTGTTTTTCTTATGTCTGCTATCAACATTATCTCTTTTTTCTACATTTTTTTCATGTCTTGATTTCCAGTACTCTGTCTGATTTCCATTACTTTCATATTGTCAACTACCATGACTTTTACTTTCTGCTCTAAAGCCATAAGTAAATCTTTAAGTTAATTCTAGAAATCAAAAATCAGCTAACTGTGTTTATTATAACAGTGGCATATGCTGTTGGTTACCAATCTCGCATAACAAACCCCAGTTTCTTCAAGTGTCTACATTCCTCCATGTGGCCATAAATTTCTAAGGGAGTTTCACTCCATTTTCAACCATGAAGAGTATGTCCAATATGGGTTAATCAGTGTTTTTCAAATGTGGGTGGGTATGCATCAAAATGACCTAAAAGGCTAGTTAAAGCACAGATTGCTGGGCTACATCCACAAACTTATAGGTCTGGGATGAGGCCCAAGAATTTACATTTCCAACAAGCTTTTGGGTGATGCTAATTCTGTTAGTGTGGAGAACATACTTTGAGAAATACTGGTTTAAGTGAATTCTAATCATTGTATCAATTAGGGTATTATGCTGACTGCATTAATAGTAATCAAGATAAATGGCCAGAAGCTTATTTCTCTGTTACATATAATTCAAAACTAGTAGAGAGTGTAAGTGGGTGGAATGGTTCAGCTTGTCTTGTGTCCCAGCTCCTCCTATCTGTGGCTCCATCATCTGCTTAGGAATTCCCCTCATCTTCATGTTTGAAGATGATTCACAACCTCCAAACCTCTTTTAATGCGAACACACAACTTTTTTTAGAGGAATACATCATAAATTGTCATCATTTCCAGTCACAACTTATTGGCTGGAACTTAACCACATGACTACACCTAGTGCAAGACAGGCTGGCAAAGGTGATTTCTGGCTTCATGCTTAAGTATCTGGATGAAATTCAGGGGAGTTCTGTTATATAAAGGAAGGCAAAGGACAATGGATATCACGGGACAATTAATTTCTGTTCCTCCATTCTCTTTCCAACAATTGTTTAGAGAAACATATGACACAATTTTAGCCAATGAGATAGGAGAGGATGTCTGCTGAAGATTTTGGAAAAAGTTATCCTCTCTTCAAGAGAGACATATCTCCTTCTTCAGGATTCCTTCATATTGAATGTAAACCCTACAAGAACAGTGGACATCTTGTACCATTATGGAAGCCCGCCTTTGGACACAGCTTACAAAGTAAGAGTGACTGAAAGATGGAAAAAGCCTGTGTTCTTGGTGAAGACCCAGAATCAGGGCCTCCATGGTGGCACAAGGGGTTAAATCTCAGCCTATGAAGCTATCGGCAGCCTCTGCAGCATGAGTTCAATCCCTGACCAGGGAGCTTCCCACATGGCACAGCAGACCTCTCCTGTCTCACCCGCTGCTCCCCTCAGCAGTGTATTTCAGTCGATCTGCCTGTTCTGCTCCCCACTCTGTCTCTGGTGAATCTTCTCATCCCATGCACCTCTGAACTACACCCCAGTACCTGTATGCATAAATAAATAAATAAAAAGAAGAAGACCTAGAAGTAGCAAATTAATCTATCAACCCTGCAGCTTCCCTATCTCTAGAGCCCCTGTTATGTCAGATAGCAAATTTCTTATTCTTTAAGCCCATTGTAGTTTGCAGCTAAATCATCCTAACTAATAAGGTAGTTTACTAGTTTTCTTTCTTGCTTCTATTTTTGCATTTTAACCTCTCTATATTATCTGAAAATCTCAAAGTTAGTCTGGTATTAAGAATACTCAGACCTTTCCCTTTTTTCCCGACAATGTCCACTGGCCTCTGTTGCTTGCTGGCTGGGTCTGCTGCACAGCTATTACCCTGTGACTCTGCTTAATTATCCACCTTCTTTGAAACCACTGTTTCCTGGATGCCAGTGTCCTTTCCTTGGTTTATCCCTTTGTTTTTTGAGGCATATTGCCAAGTAACTTCCCAAGAAAAGGTAAGTGGCAAATGAACACTCTGAATCTTGGCATGTTGGTACCTGCGGGCAGGTTGGCTTCCTTTTCAAGCTGCCTCTCCATGCCTCCTTCAGACTGGAATGGTCTCTGCCACATTTCTCTTGTTCTCTCTTCCTTCTTATTCTTTTTAAAAAGGTTTAAAAAATAGTTCATAGTGCTGAGACTTAACCCCTTGCACCACAAGGGAGGCCCTCCCTCTTCTTCTCTGTTCAGAAATTTGTTGAAAGTTATCAGTCACCAATGGCCCCTTTCTTGTCTCTTGATTATTACTTTCAGATTTTTAATTATTATGTTAATGAGGCCTATACTACAGTTCTTGTATGCATAAATAAATAAATCTTTAAAAAATAAACAAAGGTATTGTTAGCTAAAAATTCTCAAAAATAGTTTACACAAATGCCTATATAGTATCCTTAAAAGACGGTGAAATTCCTTTTGAAGGAAATCTGATTTTTTAATCTTCAATCATTATTAGAATTATATTCTTAAAATATTTCACTTCAGTGGATGATTTTTTTTGTTAAGTTTTTGTGCACATTAAAATATACCACAGAGTTATCTTTACTACATTAGAAGTAATAGAGGGGGCCTCCCTAATGACCTAGGGGCTAAGTTTCAGTGCTATCACCGCTACAGACTAAGTTGGATCCCTCGCCAGGGAGCTTCCCACATGGTGCAGCAGACCTCTCCTGTCTCGCCAGCTGCTCCCCTCAGCAGTGTATTTTGGTGCATCTGCCTGTTCTGCTCCCCCTCCTGTCTCTGGTGAATTCTCTCACCCTTGACCTCCCCACACACCTCTAGACTACACCCAGTTCTTCTATGCAAAAATAAATTTTAAATATTAAAAAAAATAGAAGTGCATTCCTTACAAAAATTCTCACCAAAACCAATTTCAGGATATTAAACTGTGTCATGATGAAAAGTAGGTCTTCTCAGAATGTAAAGATTACATTTAGTGCACTGCCTTTTTGTAATCTGAAACATAACAATGTCTAAAATTTCAAGTTCAGGGCCTCCCTGGTGGCGCAGCGGTTGAGCACTGCGCTGTGGAGCTGTCGGCAGCGGCGACGCAAGTTCGATGCCCGGCCGGGGAGAATCCCACATGGTGCGGCAGACCTCTCCTGCCTCGCCCGCTGCTCCCCTCAGCAGTGTACTTCTGATCTGCCTGTTCTGCTCCCCACTCTGTCTCTGGTGAGCCCTCTCGCCGCCCCGCGCCTCTGGCCTGTAGCCCAGCTTGTATGTATAAATAAATTAAAATCTTAAAAAAAATATTTAAAATTTCAAGTTCATCTTAATGCCAGATATAATTATTGTCACCTAAACATCACAGTTTTATTGCGTCATTGCTGGTGTTTCTTTAAGAAATGTGTAATTGGCCATTAAGGCTAGATAATACTAACTTGTTCTAATGTGTGTTTGGGTTTTTTTTTTGAAGTATAATTGATATGTAACATTATGTACATTTCAGCCATACAATGTTTAGTAGGTATCCATCTAGGTATAGAATGATTTGGCATTTGTATATATTGAAAAATGATTGCTACAATAAGTCAAGTTGACATTTGTCACCATACATCACTACAATTTTTTTCTTATAATGAAAACCTTTAGTATCTACTACTCTCTTAGCAATTGTCAATTATGCAATACAGTAATATTAACTCTAGTCTCCATCCTGAACAATGTTTTATTTCTTTTAAGAAGCAGTAGATTATATCAAAGATACAAACAGCTCTATTTCACAAAAGCAAATGATTAAAGATTGTCTTTGGGGCCTCTCGGGTGGCGCAGCGGTTGAGCACTGCTCTGTGGAGCTGTGGGCAGCGTGCAATGCGAGTTCGACGCCCAGCCTGGGAGAATCCCACATGGTGCGGCAGACCTCTCCTGCCTCGCCTGCTGCTCCCCTCAGCAGTATGTTTCTGATCTGCCTGTTCTGCTTCCCACTCTGAACAAAAAAAAAAAAAAAAAAAAAAATGACTGTCTTTGGTGATTAAGATTTTTACATAAATGAATATCTGCAAGGTTTAAACTCTCCTGGCTAGAACTATGATCTATCTAGCTTATAGCACAGGGCCCCTTTCCAGGGTCTAAAATCACAAAGACGGACAAAGCCATTTTTACGAAATACCACACGTTTACATGTGGCTTATATAAATCATTTTTCTCATAGTTGTAGTTCTGTTACTTCTGTGGTTTCATTTCCCTTAACTTACATCAATCATCAACCCCCATCTTCCACAGAGACAGTTTCAGTGTGAGGCAATGTAATTTTCTGGTTATCCATGTTCTTCTTCTAAGAGTCAGGACATATGGAAGTTCACTCACTTAACAAAAGTAACCCAACCCGTCCCCAGGTTCTCCAGCATTCAAAGAGCTTATGAGCCTGCTTAGGCGTGCACTGAGTGATAGAAGAGACACTTCTATTTAAAACCTACATGAACAGCATGAAGTGCCTGCCCTGTTTGTCTACAGCAAGTCCAGTTTCCTCCCAAATAATTCTTAGTGTCCTTCAGGGTGGATGAGAGTCTTTAGCCTTTATACACGTCTACCTGCTGTCACTTTTTACCTCTTATCCCCACCTTGGCTTCAGGATTCTCTGTCTTTCACCTCTGGCTGTTTCATAACATTTCTCCATACTATTCCTCCTCTCTCCAATCTCGTCTACTCTTCTACCATATGCATAGCTCTTTTTTTTTTTTTTTAAAGATTTATTTATTTATGCGTATAAGAGCTGGGGTGTAGCAGAGGTTTGGGGTGGTGGGAGGATTCACGAGGGACAGAGTGAGGAACAAAACAGACGGATTGACTGAAATACATTGCTGAGGAGATCTGAGGGCGAGACAGGAGAGGTCTGCTTTGCTGAGCCATGTGGGAAGCTCCCTGGCCAGGGATTGAACTAGTGCTTGCAGTGGCTCTGGATTGCTTCATAGTGTTGACACTTAACCCCTTGCACCACCAGGGAGGCCCCTCCATAGCTCTTTCTCTTATTTCCTAAAGGATGCAAGGAAAGACTGTTGTGTTTAAAAGACTTTACCAAGGTTTGATGCTAACACAAGTGAACTATTTTGCGGAAAAAAGAAACTTCAAACTAGAATAGCTGCTATCAATGCTGGTAGCATCCATTAGCCACAACTGTTCAGTTGGGATCCCTTTGCATCATCTGTTCTCTACCTCCAAACTACCACTATTTGCAGGGCCCACTTCCTCCTTTTCAGTTGTCTCTCCTCCACCAACAACAGGTAAAGAAAACACAATGAGAAAAAAAATAGCTCTGAACAAAACACAGATCCTCCCCTTTTAATATGATTGAAAAGCACATTAATAACAGCATATCATCATCAAACTATACCTGCCATCCCATCCCAGTCTAAAACACGTGCATTGGGATTGTCAGGGAGCAAAGGAAACCATCTCGTATCCCTCTGGGTTCTTCCATGCTAGCAAATAATCAAACCAGCATAGACAGATTGATAAAGGAAAAGTGGCAAAAATAAGTTTAATAATAAACATATCCCCCCCCCCCCCGTTTACATGGGAGAGACACAGCATGATTGATTATCTTCCATGTGACTCCAGATGCCATCTTAAATAGCTAAGACAAGGGAGGTTGGGGGTTGGGTATGGGGAGAAAAAGGGGAAGGTCAGTTAGGGAGTTTGCTAAGGAGGCACGGTAAATAAAGATATGCAGATTTAAGTTCTGTGTTCTCCATTGAGAAGAGATAAGGAGATTAGGTCTTCCTTACAGAAAGAAGTTTACATATAAACTTCTTTTCAAAAGTAGCTTCAAGTAGGCCTTCTGAGGCTCTCTAATGAATCAGCCTTTTGCCAAATGATGTATTTGGGGGTGGCAGATTTCTGCTTCTCTGCAGTCCCACCACTGGAATTTCTCAAGAAGTTCCATAATTCAGAGCTTGAGTTGTTTAATTATTTCGCATAACTGTAACAGGGTGGGCCCCAGGAAAAGGGGAGGTTCCAAGTTCCCTGTCCCACCCAAGGGAGGGTGGAGCTGAGCAGGAGAGATAAGAAGATGGAGAAGAAAGAAGCAGCAAGAGAGAGGAGACTGGAAAAGGAAGGAAGCAGGGTGGAGAGCCAGAAGAGGCACAGGGAGCAGAGAGACGTGTGAAGAAGCTGCACTGGCCTGGACTGATTGAGACAGATGTGGGTGAATGACCTGTGGGGAGCTTAACAATGGCAATGTTGATCTGGATTTTGATTTTGTTCTTTTCCTCCCAGATTTGTCTGGCTGTTTCTGACCCTTTTCTATGGGCCCCCGCCAGAAGGTGCTTTAGACCTGTGGCAGGCTTTCGGGCCTTGCTTTGGGCCAGTCCTATCTGGGTCGACTTTTGCCCACAAGGGGATGGGTAACTTTGGGTGCTTGATTTAAAAACTATTCTTTGTCTTTCTTGTATTACACACAAATTGTATTAAAGTTTCTTTCCACTAAGGTCTTATATGTTTTATCTTGATGCGGAGGATGGCAGAAACTAGAGTGGGCAGGTTTTGGGGTTCTGGGGTGCCCCTCTTTCTGCCCTGTAACATAATGAGTCTTTCAATCCTGAGGCTAGATCAGTTCAATTAAACAGCTGTGCTCAATTTCTGGAAGTGTTACAGGGCAGGGAGAGGGGAACCCCAGAACTCCCAAACCTGCCTGTTCTAAATAGTTTCTGCCATCCGCCACACCAAGACAAAACATATATGACCTTTAGTGGAAACAAACTTTAATACAATCAGTGTACAATACAGAAAAGACAAAGAAAGAATATAGTTTCCAAATCAAGTACTCAAAGTTACCTATCACTTTGTGGGTAAAAGTCCACCCAAACGGGACTGGCCCAAAGCAAGGCCCGAAAGCCTGCCACAGGTCTAAAGCACCTTTCAGTGGGGACCCATAGCAAAGGGTCAGAAACAGCCAGACAAGTCTGGGAGGAAAAGAACAAAATCAAAATCCAGATCAACATTGCCATTATTAAGCTACCTACGTACGGGTCTCTCACCCACATCTGCTTCAATCAATCTAGACCAGTGCAGCTTCTTTACACGTGTCTCCGCTCCTGCCGCCTCTGGCCTCCATCCTGCCTCCTTCCTTCTCCAGTCTCCTTTCTCTCTCCTCCAGCTTCTTATCTTCTGCTCAGTTCCACCTCCTTTGGGTGGGAATCTGGGACATACCCTTTTTCCTGGGGACCACCCTGTTACAGAAGCATTTTTATAAGTGGGTCTCAAAGTTAAGTTTATATCATGCACACAATAATAAAAGAAATTTAAATGGAAACGAAAGAAAAGCAAAGGTTAAAGTTTTTTTTTTTTTTTAGATTTATTTATTTATACATACAAGCTGGGGTACAGGCCAGAGGCGCGGGGTGGCAAGAGGGTTCGCCAGAGACAGAGTAGGGAACAGAACAGGCAGATCAGAAATATATTGCTGAGGGGAGCAGCGGGCGAGGCAGGAGAGATCTGCCACACCATATGGGATTCTCCCTGGCTGGGCGTTGAACTCGCATCGCTGACAGCTCCGCAGCGCAGCGCTTAACTGCTGCGCCACCAGGGAGGCCCAAAGGTTAAAGATTGCAGCAGGGTCTTCCTGGTGGCACAAGGGGTTAAGTCTCAGCACTTATGAAGCTATCCCCAGCCACTGAGTTTGATCCCAGGCCAGGGAGCTTTCCACATGGCACAGCAGACCTCTCCTGCCTCATGCGCTGCTTCCCTCAGCAGCATATTTCAGTCAGTAGGCCTGTTCTGTTACCCACACTGTCTCTGGTGAATCTTCTCACCACCCCACACCTCTGGACTACACCCCAGTTCTTGTATGCATAAATAAATAAATAAATCTTTTATATATATAAAAAAAGATTGCAGCAAATCGTTACATCTAGTTGAGTTTGGAGGGAAGCCAGCTGAGAAGATTTCTGGGTGTCAAGGCTGAAGCATGGAGTTACAGCAAGCAGTGGTTTCCCTATTTAGTTTTATGCCATCAGATATTTAGGAAAGTAACAGCTGTCACGAGGATTGTTCAAGCACAGCCTGTGTGGTGATCTCTGTGACATTAACATCAAGTTCTCCATTTTCTGCTTGTGTAGTTTCAGAAAACAACACAATTCTGGTTTTTATAATTCCATGTCAAGAAGAAAAAAATAGAAATATTAGCTTGGAAAGTCATAGATATTAGAACATTTCAGAATCCAATCTAGTTTATAGATAGAAACAAAAACCTCAAAAATGATGAAATGGACCAAATCTGATATACTCAAAAAGCAGGTTACCAAAACATATTTTTTTCTCTCTAATTTCACCCCAATTCTATCAAATAATCACAATAAAATGAATTCATTTATAAGTTAGCTAGCTCCAATAAACTTAGCCTGTATTTTTTGTCTTGGTTTGTTTTTGTTATTTTGCATAAACATAGTAAGAACAGAAATAATCTTTTGATATGCTTTGCTGAAACTTTCATAAGGAATCTATTAATTGAACTCCTAAATGGCCAGCCTCTCAGCAGTTGGGTAAGCTAATCTTACCATAGACTCCACCTATAATATCTTTATTTTGGGGTATATCTTTATTTTGGAGCTCCTCTCAAGGTCTCCAAAATGTTCTCATGTTTCTGGGTAACGCCTTGGCAAGCACAAATAGATACTTTGGACACTTTAAGAGGTGTCAGGTTGTTTTCACTTTGCTGGTTCTTGAGGTCAATCAAGTTTCTGAAAATGGTCTTGTCTAATGTAGGACATTCTTTTTTTTTTTTCAAGATTTATTTATTTATGCATACAAGCTGGGGTGCACGCCAGAGGTGTAAGGTGATGAGAGGATTCACCAGAGACAGAGTGGGGAGCAGAACAGGCAGATCTACTGAAGTACACTGCTGAGGGGAGCAGCGGGAGAGACAGGAGAGGTCTGCTGCGCCATGTGGGAAGCTCCCTGGCTGGGTATCGAACTCGTGCTGCTGTGGCTCTGGCTAGCTTCCTAGTGCTGCCCTTAACCTGTTGCGCCACCAGGGAGACTCTCTCTTTTTTTTTTTTCAAGATTTATTTATTTATTCATACAAGAGCTGGGGTGTAGGCCAAAGATGTGGAGCGGCAAGAGGGTTCACCAGAGACAGAGTGGGGAGCAAAACAGGCAGAGCGACGGAAATACACTGCTGAGGGGAGCAGCGGGTGAGGCAGGGGAGGTCTGCTGCGCCATGTGGGAATCTCCCAGCCACGCACTGAACTCGTGCTGCAGCGGCATCGAACTCTGCTGCAGCCGAGGACAGCTCCACAGCACTGCTTGCACCACAAGGGAGGCCCTCATATAGGACATTCTAATCAAGTACTTACAATACAGCCATGTTTCCAGCAGTCAATTATAGAGAAAAGGGAGAATCTTGTTAGATTTATGCAATAAAAGCATTGCCATGAAAAATAAGAATATTTATTAAAAATTTTCACATTTTGAAGGTTTCATAATGTGTCTGAGAGACAAAAAGGAAATGTTTCACAACTGTTCACAAAGAGATGTAATTTGCCACTGCAGCAGGTAGTAGTTAGCTCTTTTAAAAAATGAAAAATCTTTCTTAAATCTGGAAAAGACAAAACAAAAAAATCAGCATTTCAAAAAAGGGTCATAAAAATATATCTTTCATAATTTATCAAGTCTTATGTTGATTTGGAATGCTTATTAACAACTACCAAGAGTTCAGTGTTTCCCATAATTTCTATTATTTCTTAACTTCATTCAGTTCCATAATACATCTGTGTTTCTAGAGTGTTTGTCAATTCCCTTTTCCTGTGAATTCCTTTGAATGAGGGTTATCAGAGTAAATAACTCTGTAAATGGCAAATGACTTTAAAACGATCATAACTTAAGAAATGATTATAACACAACTGAGGAGATTTGTTCAATTATGTGGCATATGCTATTTTAGAATAATCACCAGAATCTATAAATAATACTACTGTATCAGAATCTGTCACATAAGAAGCTTCACATAATTTTAGAACTCCCATATCAATATCCTGGTGACTGCTAAAGTTCATCTTTAAAATCCTTCCTGCTACGAAGTTCTTTCAAAACTAACTATAGAAGATATGTTAGGGGTTGTGTATTACTATATAAGTGACATGAGACATCCCAAATAATATGATGGCTTCTGGCTTCCAGTGGTTCCATCAGATAGGAAACTATTCACTGAATATGGATCCTAGTCTTGGATCTGTCGTGTATTAACTAAATGGCTTTGCACAAGTCAACCAATCCCTGAGAATTTTAGTTCTCACCTTTAGAAAGGGGAGAATAATACCAGCCTACTTGCTTTCGGGATTTTGTACAAAGTGAGAATATTTATAATTACTCAGTGTTTTTGTAAAAATTAAATAAGCTAATATATGTAAGGCATTAGAAAGTTGCTTGGGAAATGGTATAAACAACAAGTACTAGTCACTACTATATCTGTATAACCTAATGAGAGCTTTTTTCCACATTAAAGGAGACTTCTTAATTTCAGAAAGTTTAACAAAGTAAGTTTGATGATTGTACTTTATGCTTCTGCCAGGAGACATGTAACTAACCCCCATCATCATTAACCATTCTACCCTACTTTGCTGTTTCTTTTTATTTATTTATTTATTCATTCATTTATGCATGCAAGCTGTGTATAGGCCCGCAGTGTGGGAGGTGGGGTGAGGGTGAAAGGATTCAGCAGAGACAAGACAGAGTGGGGAGCAGAACAGGCAGATTGACTGAAGTGCACTGCTGAGGGGAACAGCAGGTGAGACAGGAGAGGTCTGCTGCACCATGTGGGTCAGCTCCCTGGCCGGGGATCAGCAGCTGCAGTGGCTGCCGGTAGCTTCATAGTGCTGTCCCCTTGTGCCACCAGGGAGGCCCTACTTTGCTAGTTCTTTCCATAAAAGCATTTGTATTTTTTGATTACTATTGCAGTTCTATAAAATATCTTAGTTCTCTTTCACTCTCCCTTCATAATTTGTTTTCCAGATTTCACGTTAGCATTTTGGTTCTCTTTACAGCAGTAGGCCACATGTGTCTTCAGTAGAGGAAGACAGAATGAAGTAGGGTTGTCTTACAAACAATGTTTTCATTGACTATTCTCAAATGCCGTGTGTGTGTGTGTTTGTGTGTGTGTGTGTTTGTGTGTGTGTGTGTTTTGTTGTTTTGTGGGCTCATCCAGTTTGGGGTCCGCTTTCTTACTAGATTTTCTTCCCTGGCTCCATCTAACCAGTGACTTCCCAGTTTGTGTTTAAGGAATTTCTTTCTTTCTTATCCACAAAAATTTACCTTCATAACCTCAAAATATGTGCGGGTCTGCCCGCCAGGGACAAACAGTGGAGGTATTGTGTTTCAGAGCCAGCCTATATACCGTATGAGATCCCAGGGCATGATCATTTACTTTGGGCCAAATGTCAGTGACAAATATAAAAGGTTGGTCCCTCACTTGAATGATCTCAAGCTCTCTGGGGTGAAGAAAGGGTAAGGTAGGTAGGCAGTTTCAGGTTGAACCTGTTTGGTTTCTTTTTGCTGCAGCAAGTGACCATATTTAGGGTTTGCTTTCTCTGCTCTGAATTTCAGAGCTTCCCTGGTAAACTTTGAGGTGAATGAGGTAACTGTCTCAATTTATCTAAACAGGGACTTCTTTGTAATTCAGACAGGCTGGGATACCAGCCCAGTATCCCAGCAAGACAGGGACATGTTCTCCAAAGGACAGACATTCTTATGAGAGCATCACTCTCCCTATGCCAAAGTGTGGGGTAAACTTCGGAATCTCTGGGAACGTCTGCCTCCTGCTCTGGAACCTTCTTCCCCAACCCTGATGCCAAAAAGTAAATGTTTTCTGCCCTGCTTTACCAGTTTCTAGAACTCCTTTGGTGGGTGTTTTCCAGAACAACACCCTCCTTTTCTCACTTTTCAGTTTTAACTTCCTAGTTCCTTCTGAGCTTATTTAAAAAGCACATTTTATGTTTATTTTGTATATTATGTCATTAGAATTTTTATCCTGTCCCTCCCCGCCTTCTGTATATTTTAGGCCTATCCTGATGTCATTAAATTTTTCTGAATACAAAATTTGTAATGATTTTACAGTAACTTAAGTATTGTGATTGATTAGCCATTTCCGTTTTTGACATTTAGATTGTTGCTTTTCAACACTGCATCTAATTCAGATGTTGTCTAGCTGTCATCTGTGTGGGGTGACTCTAGGTATGTCCCTGCTAATGACACAAAACACAATAAAATCATATCAATTAAGATACTAGCAAAATATGTCATTTAGGGGAGTCTGCTGCAGGGGAGGGGAAAAAATCTATTTCCTCTAACTTAGTTTTGGTGAGTAGGGCCCTAAAAATCAGACTAATCAGACAGACTAACAAGAGAAAAACAAACGGAGGCTTATTAATGTGTTCCTCAGACATACATGGGAGACTCAGTGGTGAGCGTCTCAGCGAGGGTGGTTAGAATTTGGATGCATATAGCATTTAACAAAACAACAATCTTTCTGTAAAGAAGCCACAAAAGAAAAACATTTTGAGCTTCTAAGGATGGCAAATTGTAGGAAGGCAACTATATGGGGAAACTAAGGAAGACAGGACAAGTCAGTAAAGTTTGTTAGTAGATACTTCTAGGATAGTCTCTTGACTGAAAAGCTCTAGAGTTGTCTCTAGTGGTTAACTTCAGTCCTTCCAAGTAGAGAAGGGAAATAGGACACCTTTAAATGTATGTCTGGTTTTCTGGGAAATAGGAAGGGCAGATTATTTTCTTGTATTTCTCAAAACAATCCTAACACCAAAATTGGATGGCCTGTTCTGCTACCCTTTACTGTGTTTAAAACCATCTTCTCTAAGTGTTATCATCCTCGCCTAAGGGGTCTCTGCCTCTGATGGCCACTGCTGCAGAAGTCAACTTGCAAGAGGGTGGTCCTCAGGAAAGGGGAGTGTCCCAGGACCCCATCCCCACCTCAAGCCAGAGAGAGCCAGGACACCTAGGACTACGAATCCCAGAATGCCATCATCACCGAAGGAAGGATGCTGAGGGCTGAGGGTGGAGTTAAGCAACAGTTTTTTGGTATTTAAAACCAGACCTGTGAGTTTTGAGATTCTATTGCTCCTGGTTGTTGATCGCCAGGTTTTTGAGTGTGCCGTTGAGATTCCAGCTGAGCAGAACTGGTAGGACGCAGTCACAGATTTATTCCTTATCTTTTTTTCCCTTCCCTTTTTGTAAATAAACACTTTTTTATTAATTTTATTGTGTGTGTCTGCAGTTGAGTGTTTTAAGTCCCTTTTAAGTGCACACATGAGAACCCACAGACAGGCACCCCATTTTATATCGGGGCTGCCCTGGAACAAACTCACACAGCTGACTTCGAACCATGTGAGTCTTCCCACACCAGTCACACTAATTGACTTGAAGGGGAGCAAAATTCACCCACTCAAAATATGGCTTTTTGGTATAAGGATTGTTTTAGACCTGTTATTTTTAAGAAATAGCAGATATAGGTAAGCTCTGTTAGCATGTGACTGAAGAGCACCCAGCAACCCCCAAACTTGCAAGCTCTAATGGGGTCTGGCTATCTGTGCAAACATAGACAAAGACAAAGACAAACTTTTAATGTGAAAGATCTTTCATAGAATTGGTGTGCATAGAGAGAGAGGGTAGAAGAAAAGATATTCCAAAAAAAGTTATTCCAAATAACACCAAAGTTACCCATCCCCTGGTGGGTAAGTCCTCAGCCAAACAGGGTTGGCCTCAAGCAGATCTGCTGAGGCCTGAAAACTTGACATGAAATTAAGTCACCTTCTGGTGAGGAACCATAAGAAAGGGGTTCTGAAGTAGGTCCCAGAAAGCTGAGACAAAAAGAGGTACCACAGCAGGATAATAGCTGCTATTATCAGGTTCCCCACTTGTCTCTCACCCACACATCCCTTCAAAGTTTCTCTACATGTTTTTCCTCCATGTGCCTCCTTCCATGTCCCCCAAGTCCCCGGTGCAAGTCCAAAACAAGATGCAAGCACCCTACTTTGCCACGTATCTCCCTGGAACCCACTTGCCTTCCATGTTATATAACTTCACCTGATCACTTAGCTCTGCCCCCCCATTAGGTGGGGGTGGGGAACACGGTACCTCCCTTTATGGCGATGTCTCTGTAACAGCTTTGCAACCTAGAAGTTATCCGTTTGAAAAAGACATTTACATGTATAAGGTTGTATCAGGAAGTAGAGGACCACTAAATTTCTAGATCAGAGAAGGCAGAAACTAATCTACATAACAACCATACCTTCCTTCACTGTTCTTTACCTGATAACTTCCCATAGCTGGTTCCCTTCCACCATCTTTTTTTGTCTTTAACTGAACATGAAGATGTCGAGCAGGACTACTTTGGGAGAGTTACCTAGATTTCCTGGATACTGCCCATGCAGGAGGTAAACATGCTATTAAACATTTGTTTAATTTTATCTCATTTATTATAGGGGAAATCTCAGCAAGAACATAGTAGGCTGGAGGAAAATTATTTTTTCTCCTCTACAGAGCCCTAGGCAGGCAAATGACCATGGTGTTAACCAGCAAGAAAAATGAACTGGATCAAATTGTGAAGCTGATAGTGTTATAGGGTAGCCTCGATATAAATGGGGTGCCTGTCTGGGTTCTCATCTATGTGCTTAAAAGGGACTTATAAGACTCAACTGCAGACACACAATAAAATTAATAAAAGGGTTTATTTACAAAAAGGGAAGGGAAAAAGATAAAGAATAAATTGGTGAATGTGTCCTACCAGTTCCGCTGAAATCTTAATGGCACACTCAAAAACCTGCCAATCCACAACCACGAGCAATAGCCCCCCTCCAAGCTCACAGGTCTGGTTTTTCAATCCCAAAACCATTTCTTAACTCCACCCTCAGTCCTCAGCATCCTTCTTTCGGTGATGATGGCATTCTGGGATTTGTAGTCCTAGGTGTCTTGGATATCTCTGGCTTGAGGTGGGGGTGGGGTCCTGGGACACTCCCCTTTCCTAAGGACCACACTCTTACAATAGCAAGACACAGTTATCAGAAAGAGGCAAAGATAAGAAGATGCAGGGAGGAGTCTTCAGGTAGATAATACAGTGGGACACAGAGAGACTGTAGATTTGAGTTCTAAACCTGGCTCTGCCACTTGATGTGGAGTAATATACTTATACTTTTAGACCCCATTATTCTTATATATAAGTTGGAGATAATCACACTGACGCATAGGGCTTTGGGACTATTAGAGATATAAAGTGGATAAAGTGTATATAATATAAAGTATATAAAGTGGATATGGCATAATAGAACCTCACCAAAATGGTGGTAATAATACACATAAGAATATTTTTAAGGAAATAAGAATGGAATTTTCTAAAATCATAAGTTATAATAAAGAAGAGAGGATATAAAGGAAGTAAAGGATTTGTTCACAGCAATAGCTGGATTTTAAGTTCTTACGACATAATTTGTTTTAATTATCCATTTTTATATTCAGTGCTTAGCATAGTGCCTGGAAAATCTTAAGTGCTCACTAAATATGTATTGCTTTCAGTAAATAGCTTCAAAGCAAGATTTGTCTTTGACTCTAGTACCACTCAAATACCAGGTTGGTTGAGTGTTTTACCAGTGGAATTTTCTTGTCACGACTTGCCTGAACACAACTCACTGAGCTATGGTATGTGTGAGCACTGCAGCGATTACCACTTTACTTTGAAAAACTAGCCTATGCTAACATTATTCCATCATCTTCCCTATTCTTTATTTTTATTTGCTCTCCAGTCTCCACCAGATTTCAGATGGAAGCACAACAAAAACAAACAATAGACCTTTCACAAAAGTAACTTCTCTCCCTGAAATCTACTGAGAAGTAAAAAAAAAAAATCACAAAAGGGATGAAAACACAAGCTGATGCTAGTTCCCTAAATTGTTAATAGGATACAGATGTTAATAGTTTAGTGAAAAAGATTCTTAAAAACCCTAGAAATAACCCTAACTAGAAAGGCAGGGAGAGCCTCGGCAGAGGAAGGGAACACAGCAAGGGCACATTTCCATACCAAATAGCGGGAGGTGTAGTGCACATCTGTTGCTTTTGTCTTCCTAACACAACGCTCCTCTGTACATGGGGGAATTGGTCTTCACAGATCCCACAGGATTCCCATGGGACTAACTGAGGGTAAGGACCCCATCAACGTCATCCAATCCTTACCTCCCTGCCACGTTTACACAATGCAACTGGGCGTTGACAAAAGCAAGCCCAATCGTATTTCTTCCAAGAAATTTGACATCTGAAATACTGGAAAGAGAGGGAGTATCTTGATTTTGTAGTGTGAATTACAAAGATAGACGTAAGATTTGGGGCTTCCAGAACCATATTTCCTGCCATAGATAGTGAGCATATTTCTACCAAAGAGAATTAAGCCACATGCAAAAAGAAAAAGAAAAGCAGAGACAAACCTAACTTCAGAGGAAGAGTGGGAAATATAATCTTGATGACATCATTTAAACACCTAATGCACCTGTGACTAAAGCCTTTGTCTAGTTGACCAGATTGTTGTCCCCACTGCCAACACACTTCCGGCTACAGACCTGGCAAGAGGCTTTTAAAGAAAGAGGGAAGTTACTATATAAAAATACACAGAAGAATTTGGAATCAGGGAAGCCATTCAGGATGGAGGAGGGAGAGAGAGGGAGGGAGGGAGGAAGGAGTGAGATGACAGAACACAAACTCCGGGATATAACTTTTTTTACATCTTTTCAAACATTAAGTAAATTCAACTAAAATCTCTAAATATAGATGTTGGTTGATATTCTTGAGAAAATCAATTTCTTGAAAACGGTTGGTAGTTTTGAATGTTCATAGTTCTATATCTATAAGCATATGGAGAGAAATAGAGACACAATATTTAGTTAACATCGCAATGTCTTTGGTCTTTTCTAGGCCTTGGAATTAATGGGGACTTAATCAGTAATTTAGATTTTTAATACTGCAGCCCGAAGTATCAGATATAAGAGATATGTTTCCCAAAGAAACTGCCAAAGAAGCTCTAAGCTTACAGTCAACAAATCCAATACACTGAGAAGGAGTGACATCATGCCAGTGCCAGGCTCAGCCTTGGAGAGGACTGGCAGTTTCCACTTCCTTCCTCTTGGAACCCATCTGCCACAGTGTGAAAAGCCCGAGCCAAATGGAAAGACTAAGCCAAGCCCCTTCGGTCAATAGCCTTGGCTTGGTTTCCAGTCTATAGGCAGCAGCAGCTGCTCTCCAGGACAGTGAGCGGGTGAGGAATACAGCCCTAGAGGAAGCACAGATGAATACAGGAAAGCCTGCCTCTCAGGGAGCAGAAAACTGACCCAGCTGAGCCTAGTCAAGTCACAGGCCACTGACGATTATTGAATAGTGTGTGTGTGTGTGTGTGTGTGTGTGTTTGTGTGTGTGTGTGTGTGTGCGCGTGTGTATTTTGATTTATTTATTTATGCATACAAGAACTGGGGTGTAGAACAGAGGTGTGGGGGTGGTGGTGGTGGTGGTGAGAGGATTCACCAGAGACAGAGTGGGGAGCAGAACAGGCAGATCTACTGAGGTACACTGCTGAGGGGAGCAGCGGGTGAGACAGGAGAGGTCTGCTGTGCCATGTGGGAAGCTCCCTGGCTGGTGATCAAACTCATGCTGCAAATAGCTTCATAATGCTGAGACTTAACCCCTTGTGCCACCCGAAGGCCCCTTGAATAATATGTATATATTTAAAATACTGAAAGTAAAAAGGAATACTATAATCAACAAATATTGAGAGCTAGAATGAAAAGGGGATGTGAGAAGTATACAAAGTCCTCATACGTAATGAAAGGAATCAAGATATGAAATAATTGTAACCTCCAAAAAAAAAAGAAGAAAGAAAACCTTAAAAGGTATTTATGGAAAAGGGGACTGAAAAGAAAACAACTTATAATATTTTTTTTTGGTTATTTCTTTTTCTTTTTTTTTTTTTTTTAGGTAACAGTTTACAAGACTATTTTTAAGGCTACATGTTCATACCTCTTCAGATGTCTGTTACTAAACCACATCCACCACCAAGACAGCAATAATCCTCCACCATAGTCCACAGGGTTCCCCACCCCATATGTTCCCTATGCCTCCCCATCTCAATTGTACAGTCAAATTTCTAAGCTTTGTTTTGGTTTAGTTATGTCTGTCCTTTTGTTCTGTTACTTTATATTCCACATAT
This sequence comes from Scalopus aquaticus, assembly GCA_004024925.1. Classification (NCBI taxonomy): domain Eukaryota; kingdom Metazoa; phylum Chordata; class Mammalia; order Eulipotyphla; family Talpidae; genus Scalopus; species Scalopus aquaticus. The sequence goes on from PVIJ01002945.1 coordinate 38,268, forward strand.
GAATGAAAAATCTAGTATTTGTCTTTCTCCTTCTGATATTTCTTTTGGTATTAATTTTTATTGTAGATTATGTTTTTAATATATTTTTCCATGTTAAACTACTTTATTTTTTAAATCTAGTTAAAAGTTTACATTTAATGCATAAAAGTAAAGGAAAGAAATATAGCAAAATATTATCACTTCTATATCCAGGATTCTACCATAGTCCAGAGATTGAGGCTGTCATGAGACTATACAAGACATTTTCACCATAAAGTCTGCAAAGAGAGGGGATCACTGTAGCTCTCCACCACAGAATCTGGGTGCTTGCAGTACTGTGGGAAACTTGGGCCATTGGTTTTTACTGGAGGTGACTTCTGTGTGTTGCACTGCCCCAGTTCCTTCCTACCAATGGCCAGCCCCAGTGACCTGGTCATTTGGATTATTTCAGCAGCCTGAAATAATAGATACTTAAAGATACTGGATTAAAAAATCTAGGGTTATACCCTCTTTTTGGAAGAAGCATGTAAAACCAAGTCATTAAAAAAAAGGACACCTTACTACCCATAAAAACTAAAAATGAAGAGATAGAAGACCACATCACAAATACTCCAACAAAAACTCCTGAGAGAAATATCAATCTGGCAGATCTGTGGAAAACACCTAACGAGGAGTTTAAGGTAACAGGTATAATCAAGTTTGCTGAATTAAGGAAAACAACGGATGATGTAAAGCAGGAACACAGTAAAATTGGAGAGATGTGATTACCACAACTAGAATTAATAGATCTAAAATACACTATAACTGAAAATATAAAAGGGTCTCAACAATAGACAAATGCAAATCGTGGAGTAAATTAATGAGCTTGAAAACATAGTGACAGAGAATATACACACACACACACCCCACCAACAAAACAAGGAAAAGAGAATTTTAAAAAAGTAAACCATGTAGGAGCTCTTGGGGTAGATTAAAGATAAGTAACATCCATATCATGGGGATTCAAAAAAGAGAAAGGCATTCCAAAAGTGGGGACTCTTAGGGCTCACTGCACTTCTGGAGCCAGGGATACAGAGTCAGGGAACAGGCAGTTCCCGTCCCAAGAGAAACAAGAACCACAGGTAAGAAGAGGTTCTCTAAAGTTAGGGTGGAAGAACCGGAAGCTAGTACCACCTCCAGGCAGACCCTTTCCTGCCCTGCTCCTGGCCTTGGACCCTGGCTGCTGCCCCTCCCCACCCCACTATTGGCCCAACTGCCCAGGCAGGGGTGGAGGGTCGAGGAGGGTTCCCTAAAGAGAATAACTGTATGGACATGAGCACAGCCAGCAAAGGGGAGGCCTGAATATTGTCCTTTTTGCTGCCACTTTCTGGTAGCGCCGTACCCTCCATTTTTCCTTTGTCATCCCCCCTCTTAGTTGTGGGAATTGTTGGTGAACCAAAGTTCAGTTCATGATAGACGATGGCAATGAGGATTTGTGGACAGAAGACTTAGCCAGGGGCAACCTACGAGGGCTATGAGTCCATGGAGTTTACCTGTTCCTCCAAGCAAACAGCCTCATAGCTGTAGGTGACCCAGGTCACGTGTTCCTCAGGGGGGCTATCAAGTCAGAGGACCATGTAAACTTTATCTCCTAGAGAAGAACTGTGTCTCTAAAACGTAGAGGCTGGAATATGGAAAAAAGCTAACAGGGAAAGTGTTCTTTCTATGTCAGGAAACTGTGCTGTGTGTATAGAAACAGGGTGATATACTTGTTTGGGGGACACCAAGCAAGAGGCAGTATGAATAATTTCTACATGCTGGATGCGAGGTCTACAGAAAGAATTGATTGTCAAGGACAAGCCATCATCAAAAGACAAACTTGGTGTCTGGGTATATAAAAACAAGTTATTATTTTTTGGCTATATGGATATTTACCTCAAGATAAAGTGTTGGGAACCTTTCAATTTGAGGAGACATCCTTTTGGAATTCAAGTCATCCAAGAGAATGGGATGATCATGTACCCCATTTTAATTTATTATATATATTTTTAAAGATTTATTTATGCATGCATGCAAGAGCTGGGGTATAGGCCTGAGGTGTGTGTGGGGGGATATGTGTGTGAGAGGATTCACAGAGACAGAGTGGGGAGCAGAACAGGCACACTGACTGAAATACACTGCTGAGGGGAGCAGCGGGCTAGCCAGGAGAGGTCTGCTGTGCCATGTGGGAAGCTCCCTGGCTGGGATGGAACTGCTGTTGCAGTGGCTGTGGATAGCTTCATAGTGCTGGTACTTAACCCCTTGCGTCACCAGGGAGGCCCCATGTACCCCATTTTAGATGCTGAAGCATTTATCTGCAGCCAGCTACAACTGGTAACAATGGGCACCTTCACCTCATGCTGCCCGTGCCTGTGCAATTGCTGGAAACAAAGGCTTTGTGTTTGCAGCAGATATTTAGATGTTAAAATGAATGAGCTACACTATCTTAATCTGGATACATAGAGTAGAATGAATTAATTCCACAGGCGTATGCACAGCTGGTTGACCTTGGCATTCACCGACACCAGTTTCTTCAGATGATCTCTTTCTTTTAGGAGGACTGATAAGTGTCATGAATTGATGCCTGGACTTACTGCATCAGGGAAAATGAATGAATACAGTTTAACCATCCCTACACTGATAAACCACGACTATGGCACACAGTTTGCGCCAGTGATGAAGGAGAAGTAATTATTTTTGGTGGGTGTGCCAATAACCTTCTTAGCCATTACAGTGTGCTGCACACACGAATGAAATAGTTGTGTTTTCATTTCAGCACAAATCTTTTACAAAGTTAAGCTTAAAAGCAGTCATTTGATTTAAAGAAATGTTAGCTATCTGGAAGTGGCTTGCAAAATATTTACTTCACAGTGTGAGAGATTTGATTGCAACAGCACCTCTGGATGTTAAGGTTTCATTGATAGTGCCTCTAATCATCTTGCATGTACACCAATACTGGAAACATCAGAGAAGGATATTGTTTGTACAATTATATGCACTGTTTTAGTTTGCTGCTTTTTGGCTTTAATGTGCATGTGAATGGCCTAGAAAACCCATTTTGTGTCTAAAGTTTACAATAAAGATATTTAACACAGTAGGAAAAAAATGTATTTAGTGAATTGCTGAGAACCATCTCAATCTAGGAAATAAGCCAGACCTCCGGATCCAAGAAACCCAAAGAGTTCCAAACAAAGTAATACCAAATGTCACACTGCAAGACACATTATTATAAAACTGTTGAAAGCCAATGACAAGGGCAGAATATTAAAAGCATCAAGAGAAAGAAGAGTACATCCTAACAGGAAACATGAATTAGATTGCCCATGGCAAGAAGGAGTGGTATAATATTTAAAGCATGCTCAAAAAACAAAGATTTCCAGCTTACAATCCTTTACTCTGCAAGGTTATCATACAAGACAGAAGGAAGGGAAAGGAATTTCACTGAAAAGCAAAAATTAAAAGAATTCATCAACATCATGCCAGATATGAAAGAAGTATTAAAGGCACGATCATAAAATAACAAAGCAAATATAGGAGTAACAGACACCTAAACTGCACAACAGTAATTAAAACAATATGGTACTGGAATAAAAGTAGACAAATGGACCAATGGAGCAAAATCAGAAGCCTGAACATGAATCCACATACCTATCAGTACTTAGTTCATGATAAAGGAGCCAAGTACATAAAATGAGGTGAGGAGAACATCTTTAACGAGTGGTATAGTGAAAACTGGATAGCCACATGTGAAAGCAAAAAGTTGGGTCACTCTCTAAATCCACACACAAAAATAAATTATAAATGGATTAAAGACTTAGATATAAGACCTGCAATAATGAAGAAACATTTGCTAATCATTTCATTACATCAGTGCTAAAGATTATTTTGGTGACTCAACCCCTACAGCTAGAGCAATAAAAGCAAAAATAAACAATTGGAATTAATCTCAAATTAAAAAGCATTTACACAGCAAATAAAACGTAAGCAAAATAAAAAGGCATTCTACTTAATGGTAAAAATATTTAAACATTACACAACTGACAAATAAAATTTAATTAGTAAAATTTGAAATTTTTTAACAGTCAAAAAAACAACCCAATTGATAAATGGAGAGCAGATATAACCAAACAATTTTCCAAAGAGAAGATCCAGACCATGGAAAGATATTCATCATCATGTTTAATAAAGGAGATGTAGGTCAAAGCCACAAGGAGATATCACCTCACACCTGTGATAATGGCACATATTTAAACCACTCTCAGCAACAAGCAGGGAAAGGATGTGGAGAAAGAAGAACCTTATTACACTATGGTTGCGAGTGTAATCTGTGGTAGTCATTTTGGAATGTGATAGGGATTTACCTTAAAAAACTGAAATAGAAATACCATAGGACCCAACAATCTCACTCTTGGGTATCGACCACCAGAACATTAAACAATCAACTCAAAAAATTTATGCTCTGCAGTGTTTACTGCAGCATTATTTACAATAACTAAATGTTCATCAGTAGTTGATTAGACAAAAAGATGTGATATATCCACATTGTAGAATAGTTGGTCATAAGGAAGAAGAATTATCATTCACAGCAAAATGGAAGGATTTCAAGGTAAATCTGTGAGGTAAAGCAAGTCAGAACAACAAACACTAATAGAGGAATTTATATATCAGCCTATTTGACAAAGCAAAATACTTATAAAAACTAGAGGACCCTAATAAACAAAGTGAAGTTTTTAAAGATAAGAAGGAGCAGTGAGGGAGAAAGACTCAAAGGTGTATGAGGTGGCAATGGAAATTAGTAAGATAAACAAACAAACAAAGGTGTGGCCAGTCAATTCAACAAAAAGAAAATAGTGCTGCAGACACCTCCCATTTCAGCCCCTGCTCCCTTGCGGGATATTTCAATAAATCTGACTTTTCTGTTCTCCACTCTGTCTCTGGTGAATCCTTACACACACACACGCACGCACGCACGCACCACGTGCATGTGCACGTGCACACATATCTCTGCTCTCACCCCAGTTTCTCCCCACTACAATTTGGTGGCCCATTTGGGTGGCCCCTTTTTTCCTCCTCTAAGTTTCTTCTTCTCTGGTGGACTGTGAAGAGGCCTTGGAACAACTGAAGGTCTCAGGCTGGGGTGCACCCCAGCATTATTGAAATACTCAGGTACCTTGAAAGACTGCCTGGCCTGAATGGATGGAGAACAGCCTTTTCTTCCTTCGAAACCCCGTACGCTTTTTTGCTGGGGGTAAGAACTGAGGAAGCAGTGCAGGCACTCCAGCTGCCCCTGAAAAGTCCCCATGATCTAGGCAGTCCGCCATAACTGGAACAGCGGGTGGTTCACTTTCCTCCTCTTTGCTTTTTCCTGTATGACCAGCAATTGAGTGTATTTGCTCCATTTGGAACCCAGGTCCTGAACCTCTGCTCAGCATTTGCTAAGGAATTCAAGATGGCATCTAAAGGCACGTGGATGAGTTACTCAGCGGTACTGGGTCTCTCACATGGATACAGGAGATGTATGTGAAGAATACCCACCATCCATGGAGCTGTTCTGACAAGAGGAGAAACATCCGCACTCCTCCTCTCCCGCTATCTCTGAGGGGGTTTACAGTTTACCCTCAGTTTGACTACCTCTGGTTCAGTATAAAATACAGTCCGAAAAGTAAAAGAAAGAAAAAAAAAGTAGTGGTATAGTGTTTAAGGCCAAAAAGGAAAATAAACAAGACAAAGAGGTTTACTTAGTAATAAAGGTTTTTATATGTGAGTAATACATAAATGTCATGAAACTTACGTACCATATAAAGCATCAGATTACACAAAGCCCAAACTTCAAGAAATAGAACAAAAAACAACAAAAATACGAAATCCCCCAAATTAATACCCCTTTCTCAGATATTAAGAAGAACTAAGGGGATAAAAAGGATAAAAATGTCATAATTTAAAAGATTAGGTAGGTATGCATTAAATATTTTGTATGAAAAGATGGAGGATCCTTGTTCTTAAAGGAATCTGGGGAGAGTAGGGGAGGAGAAGATGACTCACTTGGTATTTATGCATTTTTATTGTACTGTCATACTTAATATAGCCACCAGGAATTACTTTTGAAATGTTGAAATCACCAAATGAGGACATTTTAGTTAATTTATAAACCTGGATATATTTTAAAATCAATTTCCTGGACAAATCTTTGCAAACACTAATAAATAATTACTGCAATTTTTTGGGTAAAGATTTCACCATAAAGAATAACCCAAAAATATCTCCAAGGAAGAGATTCTACTTTTCTATGACAATATGTAATAAAAAACATAGTGAGAGAAAATCAACTAAAATGGTGGAAAATTTGGAAATTTTATTATGATTAATAGCAAATAATAGTAATAATACAAATTAAATCACATGAAGTAAACTTAAGATTATACCATAAGGAAAATCTGTGGCTTCCAGTGTCTTCATTCCTTATCAAAGAAAAAATTAGAGTTACTCAATAAGCAAACAATTTTAAAAGTTTTTGAAACAATAACAACAATATTCTGAAGAAAAGTCAAAAAAAAAAAAAACCCCAAATTAATGAATTTGGTTTTAAAAGATTCAGAAAAAATATCTTTTAAAGATTTATTCATACAAAAGCTGGAGTGTAGGCCAAAAGTGGGGGGTGGGGAGTTGAGAGGGTTCACCAGAGACAGAGTGGGGAGCAGAACAGGCGGATCTACTTAAATAGACTGCTGAGGGGAGCAGCGGGTGAGACAGGAGAGGTCTGCTGGGCCATGTGGGAAGCCCCCTGGCTGGGGATCCAACTCATGCTGCAGCGGCTGGTGATAGTTTCATAGTGCTGAGACTCAACCCCTTGAACCACCAGGGAGGCCCCTGAAGACTTGCTAAGTAACCAATCAGCTCTTGGAACACAAGAAATAAAAGAAAAACTATCCTATAAAACAGAATACTTGCTAGGCTAGTGATGAAAGCACAAAGAACAAAGGAGAAAACTCTAGACTGGTGGTGCGATCCCACTGCATCTGTCTTGTGGTAAGAACGCCATTTCTGCATGTGCTTCATTTCTGAAGTTACAACTCGGCCATTAGGCAGTAAGCCTGACAAATGAAAATTTTGAGAATTGAGTAGGGACTCAAACAACAATTATATTAATATGAACTCCCCAGGGCAGGATATCTTTGTGGTGCAGTCTGGGATTAAGAGACACCACAACAATTAGTAAACTACTAAAAACTGTTTTCAAGCAACATATTTTGTCATGGAGAAAGATCAAATCCTCATTTGATTGACTGTCAAGCAATCAACCAAGCATGAACTACTTGAAATTGAGGATTAAGCTACAGCTGATGTGACCCAGCAGTACAGGAGAGTGTCTACTCAAAATCAAAGCACAAACAGTGTTGGTTCTTTATTCCAGAACGTATCAGAATAATATTCTCATGTTGAGACAACATGATTTAATTCAGTAACATCTTGGCAGAGTTTCTCATCCTACTTCTTTATATTTGACAAATTATCTTGTATATGTGCACATCCAAGTGCTTGATATTTCATTTCTCTTTATTTTATTAATTTCAGTGGTCATGACGATCAAAATCAGTGAAACACAAATCCATCCTAGGAAAATGTCACTTTCTTCCATGAATAGCATACTCATTTATCTTTTATCTTTATAATTTCATTAAGGTTAACAACAACAAAATTTATATGCTTTCCTCCATCCAGGTGAGAACCACAATGATGATCTCACAGGGGTGAGAATGGCACATAACTGAGGCTTGATTTTTGTGTGTGTGTGGATATAAGTCTATCTGAGAAAATGATGTTAGACTGGATAGATTTTCCAACATTTAATGTTTCTCATATTTAATACAATTCTAGTTAAAATTTCAAGTATTTTGACTATTTACAATTTAGAATTTCATTACTTATTTTTTGTCTTAATGCACTGTGGTTGGAGAATGTGCTCTATATAACTTCTATTCTTAAACTTCATCAATATTTTCTTTGTCTGGCCTCCTTGGTAGCACAAGGGATTAATTCTCAGCACTATGAAGCCATCTGCAGCCGCTGCAGCACAAGTTCGATCCCCGGCCAGGGAGCTTCCCACATGTTGCAGCAGACCTCTCCTGCCTCATCCGATGCTCCTCTCAGCAGTGTCTTTCAGTCAATCCACCTGTTCTGCTCCCCACTCTGTGTCTGGTGAATATTCTCACCATCCCACACATCTGGCCTACACCCCAGTTCTTGTATGCATAAATAAATAAATCGTTTTTTTTAATTGTCTTTGTTGTATAATTGCAAATTCCAATGACATTGGGAAAAAGTATATTCTTCATGTGGAAGGTACAGCAGTAGATGGACTGCTATTTAGGTGACTTTGTTAATTTTGTTATTGTAGCCTGTGTCATTAGCTTATTTGTGGTTTGTCTGATCTGTGAGTGAAAAAGGTATATTAAGAGATCCTATGCATACAGTGTTCTACTAATTTCTTTTTTGGTTTTTATATTTTGACATAATCTTATTCAGTTTATAGGTCCATCTACACAGTTTGTAGGTGTACTTTCAGAAGTAGAACTGGGTTCATAACTGGGGCAAAGACAGAATTAAACTTTTGACTTGGTAATGTCCTTTATTATCTGCAAGTACCAACCCTGCCTATGTGTTATTTCTGTTTTCTTTTTTTTTTTTTAAAGATTTATTTATTTATACATACAAACTGGGGTACAGACCAGAGGTATGGGGCAGCGAGAGGGTCCACCAGAGACAGAGCAGGGAGCAGAACAGGCAGATCAGAAATACACTGCTGAGGGGAGCAGCGGGCAAGGCAGGAGAGGTCTGCTGCACCACGTGGGATTCTCCCCAGCCGGGCGTCGAACTCGCATAGCTGCTGCCGACAGCTCCAAATGAAAAATCCAAAGGTAAAATTGCAACAACCCACCCTCACTGAAGATAAAGCATGTAATAAACTTCTGCTTTTCTTAAACCCAGTGTTCCTTGGTTTTTGTCACTATAATAAATACAGATTATTTATTTAAATATTTTTATATGTGTTTTCCTTCAATATCTTCATGAACACAGGCTCAAATAGAATGCAACAAAAAGCAAAATGGATGCTATATCATGACCAAGATATGCAAAATTGTCCTAGCATTAGACAGATGGATCAATGTAATTCACCACATACTAACAACACAAAAAGGAAAAACACCAGAAGAACATTTCAGAAGATTCCAATAAAAGAAAAGGCATGTGTTTGATCTTTTATTCTAGTTCCACTAACACCAGAAACTTTGTTATTGTTGTTGTTTTAGTGTATCTTCTCTCTGTTCTTCAGATTTGCAATTTCTTTTGTTCTGATTTCAAGTTCATTGCATCTTCATTGGTCATTTCCATTTTCTGCTATTGAGTCCATCTGTGAGGATTTTTATTTTGGTTATTGTATATTTCAGTGCTCCCAGCTACAATAACAATACAAGAATGAAAAGATTGCAGCCAGTAAGGGCTAAGGGAATGGGAGAGGAGTAGTCTGCAGACAACAGTAACCCATAAATATTTGCAGGAGAGGCTTATGAAAGAGCGATAATGTAAAATAAAACAATATAATATAATAACATTATATTATATATGTATTATATTTTATATATGTATTATATTATAATAATATAACATAAAATAAAGTAATATGACAGTAGAAACCAAGAGAATCAAGACTCACAGGCACCAGGTAAGGTCCTGTTAGTGTCTTCAAACAGAACCTAGGAAATGTGCTTGCATGTGGACTGCTTATTTTGGAAAGCGATCCTAATTACAGGAGGTTACTGGAAAGCAAGAAATAGGGTGACACTTTCCATCTTCAAATTCTTCACTCCTTTGGGGAACTGGAGTTTAATCCTGCAAGAAACTGTAAAAGCAAAGAGGAAATTTCCCTTTGCCCTTTTGGGTTCTTCTAGGGCTGGTTGAGCAAGCAAATTAATATCAGACTGACTAGCAGAAGTATAGAACCAATTAAATTACAAATATATGGAAAATCTACATAGATATGTATTCTGAAGATATATATTCTAAAGTCAATGGGGCAAAATGAAGATATATATTTTGAGCTAAAGAATGAGATAAGGACCTGGGGCTTCAAGGAGCGATGAAGGGAACTTACACGATGAGGAGAGGAGAGTGACTCATATGATCGAGACCATAATTAGATATCTGCCCTGACATATAGACAGAGTCTCTATGAGGGAACAGAAAGGTTATTTCTGGTAATAATCCTAATTCTGGGTAATACTCCCAATTTTTAGTCCTTCTAGTAGTTAAGGGAGTGGCAAAGTTTCTTGTGTGCCTGAATGTCTCAATTGACCTCAGTTCAAAATAATCCTATGCCAAAGTAGCATGTATTAAGAATATTTGTCTGAATATCTTGGGCAGGGCTATCTTAGAGAAAGATCAAATCCTTAACAGTCAATGACTCCAATTTCATCTTCCCACTCGCTGTTCAACCACACAAAATCTTTTAAAGATTGGAGTATTTGCTCTTTATAAGTAAACAAATTCTTTAGAAAATCTAAACTTTGAACTTATGGTGATTCATTTACCACACTAACTAGCAGAAGAATAGAACCAATTAAAGGTTCTATTTAAGCAAAGGAATTATCTTCTGGTGGGGAGAATCTAACCGTGTCAATTTTCTCCTTCATAACTCAAAATAATTAACATATGAAGAGCTAGAAAATAAGTTATGAATCTGAATATAAAGTTTTACAAGACTAAGTAATAATCATGTAGTATGAATAAATGAAACATATGGTAAGGGCCCTTATACTAGAGTTTTGATAATGTAATTTTCCCAGAACTTTTTATTTCAAAAACTTTCAAGTCTAGAGGAAAATTTAAAGAACAACACAAAGAACTCCCATGTAGGTATTCCCTTGATTCACAAACACCTGACATTAGGCCACTTTACTCATTCTCATTCTCTCTCTCCTTTTAAATAAACTTGCAGAAATCATTATACCAGTCCTTAACATCTATGAAAAAGACTTTTTCCCATAAAACACAATACCATGATTATTTTCAAGAAATTTAACATTGATATAAAATTCCTATATTCATTTACCCTCAAAATGCTCAAAATAACAATTGAAGGGGAGGAAAAAATATTTTTTCTCTACTCACCTTAGGTTCTCCAGTGTCTATAAATCAGACTGGACAAAGCAGATCAATGAGAGAAAAGCAAACAGCAGTTTATTAACATGCATCTCAAATGTACCCAGGAACAATGAGTAACAAAAGGGTAATTAGAACTTGAGTTGTTATAGGATGTAAAAGGACTAACATGGGGCTTTGGCTTTTGGGGTAGGAGAGGCAGATTATGAGGTGACCAGGAAAAGTGTGGGAAACAAGGAGGTTTGATAAGGTTTGTTATGCAGAATGAAGTCAGTATCTTCTCCATGGATAAGAGTTGGTGGAGAACTTGTCTTCTTCTTTTTTTTTTTTAAGATTTATTTATTTATGCATATAGGAGTTGGGGTGTAGACCAGAGGTGTGGGGCAGGTGAATGGATTGATCAGAGACAGAGTGGGGAGCAGAACAGGTGGATTTACTGAATACACTGTTGAGGGAAGCATCGAGCAAGGCAGGAGAGGTCTGCTGTGCCATGTGGGAAGCTCCCTGTCCTGGGATCAGCTAGTGCTGCTTCATTGTGCTGAGACTTAACCTATTGCACCACCAGGGAGGGTCCTTGTCTTCTTTAAAAATAGAAATTTCCTATCTAAATTATTTACAAAAGCAAAATGTGTGTCCTACTTTTAGAGTTCTTCCTACATCTGCCACTAGCTGAAAAAAATCAATAAGCCCAAAAGGATATTCGGAGGTGGCATATTCTCATATACTGCATGGTTAATGCATTCTTGTGCTAACAGTAAAATACATTCTAACAAAATATGTCATTAGGTGCTTTTGTCCTTGTACAACAGTTGCAGTAATAGCCTAGTCAAGAGTCTCCTCCTTAGTAGACCTTAAAAGCTGCAATAACTCCTTGATTCAGTGGTTGAATGAGGAGTTGGTCCTTGGAAGGAGATATGCCATTTTGATATTGGGATCAAGGTCACCAAAAAACAGAAGATGGAGAATTATCAACAATTAGCAAAATCTAGAAATACATGTTGTCTTCCAAATATATCCTCCAAAGAAATCTTCATTTCTCTGGCAATAGCAATTCGTGAGGGCTTCCTGGAAGAGAAGCTGAGTCATTCAGGCATTTTATGGCTTCTGTAATACATTGGTTGTGTGTGCTTACTGATATGCTTGAATTCTTGGGGTTCTCACTGTATCAGATTGCAAAGGATTTTAAAATGTAGCATGCAACATTGCCCTCAAAAGAGACTATATCGTGTCTTTTGAGCCTTGAAACTAAACATTGAGTTGGCCTCCTCATAGATGGAAGTCCTTTCAGGCTTTTCATTTCCATATCGAAGATTTGCCCTGGCAAGTAATTTTTTTCCACAACTAGTTTATTGGGAGTTTCAAAAAATTTCTCAACTGCCTTTACATCAGCATTTACTGACTCACTACTCACTTTAACATTTTGTAATAAATAATAACTTTTGAATCATTTAAATCACCCAGAGGTAGCAGTAAATTCAATATTGTAGTTGGGTCCAGCCCATTCTTTCAACATCACAAAGTTTTTGCTTTGGTTGTTATTGGCATAGTGACTTTATGTCTGCTCTTCAATCAAATCTCCATATCTGATATAGGTTGTTCTGGAAATTGTATTAGTCTCATCGCTTTCTATGAAGCAGATCCTTTTAATGGCTTCTGTCACTTTGCTCTGGTTCTTCTAGATCATGGTTCTGGTGGAAATGGGACATGCTTGAGGGCAAGCAATTATCATCTCTGATTTTCACTTTGCAGCCCTTAATCACTTTTAATCTAGTCTCTAGGCTGATTACTTGATAGGCTTTTTCCTGGCAACATTAGCAGTTGATTTTGTATATTTAAGAGCCATGATAAACAAAACAACAAGAGATTGAATCAATTACAAGGGGAAATGATGCTTTAAGAGATGTAGCAACATAAATAGTATGAGGCTGCTGCCGTTACTATTGAAATAGTAATAATTTTCTAAGTCAGTCATTTCTTTTATATTTATTACCTGGAATTCTTTTGTAAATAAGAGCCTTTTCTAATACCATGTTTTCTTGAGAGAGAGGATCCTAGACCTCTGGATTTATGTCAATTTTCTTTAATCCATCACTATAATTTTTAAAAAGATTTATTTTATTTATTTATGCATACAAAAGCTGGGGCGTGGGCCAGAGGTGGAGGGGTGGTGAGAGGATTCACCAGACAGAGTGGGGAGCAGAACAGGTAGATCTACTGAAACACACTGCTGAGAGGAGCAGCAGGTGAGCTAGGAGAGGTCTGCTGAGCAATGTGGGAAGCTCCCTGGCCGGGGATCAAACTCGTGCTGCAGTGGCTCTGGATAGCTTCATAGTGCTGAGACTTAACCCCTTCTGCCACAAGAGAAGCCCTGCCATGATTTTTTTTAATTCTCAAATTGTCTCAAACTAGACCAGTAGAAGCCTCACTTAATAGGTTGCTATGGTTTTTTGGCTCGTCTCTCTATATTCCTGCTCACTTCCTTACTTTCTGGAACAACAAGGTGAAAATGATCCAGTCTCACTTTGCCCAAACCTGAAATCAGTCAGGGAGCCCTAGATTCTCTCAGTAGATAGTATTTAAATTATTGTGCCTTAATATACAACAAGTTAATGTTATTTTTAAAAAGTACATCTGGATCATGTGGAGGACTGTGATAATTATCCCATGACTACTTTTATATAAGATATCAATTGTTTTGTAGTTACTTATTATTATTATAGAAATAATTTTGACATTTTTAAAGGAATTATTCCTTTATTGTAAGATTGTTATTTTATTTATTTTTCCATAGGACAACTGGTACGTAGGCCAGATGTGGGGTGATGTTAGAGGATTTACAGGAGGCAGAGTGGGGAGCAGAACAGGTGGATCCACTGAAATACACTGCGGAGGGGACCAGTGGGAGAGGCAGGAGAGGTTTGTTGTGCCATGTGGGTTAGCTTCCTGGCCAGGGATTAAACTCATGCTGCTTTGCGGCTAGAGGGCTGGCACAGTGGTGGAAGCACTGAGACTTAACCCCTGGGCTTTTAAGAAAGGCTATCATTAGGCATGTCAAATTAATTACACAAGAAGGCCATTAAACTGAGGTAACTGGAGCCTCCCTGGTGGTGCAGCGGTTAAGGGCTGTGCTGTGGAGCTGTAGGCAGTGGTGACACCAGTTCAACGCCCAGCTGGGGAGATTCCCACACGGCATGGCAGACCTCCCCTGCCTCGCCCGCTCCTCCCCTCAGCAGTGTATTTCTATTGGTCTACCTGTTCTGCCCCCCACTCTGTCTCTGGTGAACCCTCTTGTCACCCCTGGCCTGTACCCTAGCTTGTATGCATAAATAAATAAATCTTTAAAAAAATAATAAAAATAAACTGAAGTAACTGTTATGCCCAGTAAGCAAACCAAAACCCAAACCTGAAATACCTCAAGCTTAAAAAATCAAAACCTAAGGACAACTGGTCATAAACAGCCAATTTAGGCTTTCCCAAAAAAGGCAACCACTTGAACCAATTGAATTAATTCCTTCCTAATTTGCGTCTCCGTGTTCCCTTTGGTTGTCTTTCCATGATTTCTGTCACTGGCCTGTGCCTAATCATTTCCTTTTCGTGTGGCCTGATGCAAATCAATTTTTACTTAAATAAACTCATAAAATGTTTGATATGCTTCAGTTTATCTTTTAACAGCCATTCTTCATAAAGTAGTTTATCTAGGGGCCTCCCTGGTGGCGCAGCGGTTGAGCGCTGTGCTGTGGAGCTGTCGGCAGCGGCGATGAGGGTTCGATGCCCAGCTGGGGAGAATCCCACATGGTGCGGCAGACCTCTCCCGCCCCACCCGCTGCTCCCCTCAGCAGTGGATTTCTGATCTGCCTGTTCTGCTGCCCGCTCTGTCTCTGGTGAGGCCTCTCGCCGCCCCATGCCTCTGGCCTGTACCCCAGCTGCATGTATAGATAAATAAATCTTTAAAAAAATAATAATAATAATAAATAAAGTAGTTTATCTAACTTTTATAAGATACTGGTTCACAGGTTAAAAATTAATTATTCAAAGTGATAGAGAGGAAGTGTTAAAAGGAATTAATCTGTATTCCAAAAGATGTACTTTAGTTTATGACCTTAAAGTTTTCTTCGAAATCAGTATTATATGATTTGTAGTGAATGGCAAAGATCTCTATGGGATTGATCACGTAATTGTTTGCTTAATTGAATGATTCATTGACTGTGACGCACAAGACAGTTATTTCTGTTTTACGATGAGACCAGCTAATGTAGTGACTGGGCCGTATGTGGCGCATGGGGAATTCTGACCTGCTGGAACATGAACAGGGTCACAAACACGCTTGTCATTATTTTACTATGTCTGAATATTTAAACATTTCAAAATAATATTGCAAAAATTTGCTCATTTATCCACTTTATTTTTTTCTTTTTTGGGGACAGTTTGAAAAGGTGATTTCTTTTTTTTTAAGATTTCTTTTTATTTATTTATGCATACAACAGCTGGGGTGTAGGCAAGAGGTGTGGGGGTGAGAGGATTCACCAGAGACAGAGTGGGGAACAGAGCAGGGGGATTGATTGAAATGCACTGCTGAAAGGAGCAGTGGGTGAGGCAGGAGAGGTCTGCTGTGCCGTGTGGATTAGCTCCCTGGCCAGGGATAGAACCCAGGCCGCAGTGTCCATAGCTTCATAGTGCTGAGATTTAACCCCTTGCACCACCAGGGAGGCCCCGAAGAGGTGATTTCTTTTTTTTTTTTTTTTAAAGATTTCTTTTTTATTTATACATACAAGCTGGGGTATAGGCCAGAGGCGTGGGGCAGCGAGAGGGTTCACCAGAGACAGAGCGGGTAGCAGAACAGGCAGATCAGAAATACACTGCTGAGGGGAGCAGCGGGTGAGGCGGGAGAGGTCTGCCGCACCATGTGGGATTCTCCCTGCCCGGGCGTCGAATGCGTGTCGCCGCTGCCGACAGCTCCACAGCACAGCGCTTAACCGCTGCGCCACCAGGGAGGCCCCTGATTTCTTAATGCATGGAGAAATTAGGAAAAAAACTAGAAGGTTCTACTTTAATGTCATCATTGCTGGATACACATAATTGAGATATCTTTTCAGTAAAAACACATTTTGGCTTTTTTTTCTTTTTAAAATTTAATTTATATCCTTTACATTATTGTGTATCTTCGGTAGGTTTCCCACCACCGATTCACCCATGGCCCATCACCATAGTCCCTTGTGCTGTTTTCTCCCCTATTTTGGTCTCTCTTCCTCCCCCTCCCCTGTAGAATGTCTCTTATTTGTGGTTGCCTACTAGTTTTTGCTTTTGTTTATGTTTTGTGTGTTATTTTCTCCTTCTGATTTCTCATTTTGCTCTCTTATAGTCCTCCTATAAGTGATACCCATTCGATATTTTTCTTTTTCCTTCTGGCTTATTTCACTGAGCATGATCCCTTCTAGCTCTGTCCATGTTGCTTAGAATTGAGTTAGTTTATCATTTTTGATTGCTGAACAGTACTCCGTTGTATACATGTACCACATCATTTTGACTTTTTAGAAGATTTATCTTTGCTAGAGATGTTTATCATTCTAGGCTCCTGCTCTTTTAAGGTTCATTTGAGTTTGAAAAAGGTGTGTTTTTGTTTACTTGTTTTATTGAGGTAAAATAAGCATAACAAAATGTATCTTTGTAGCCATTTTTAGGTGTACAGTTCAGTGACCATAGTGAATTCCTGCTGCTCTGCAATGGAAAAGGTGGACCTTCCTTGTTCAGGTCTAGTGTCACTCACAAAAGGAAGGTTGTTTGAATATTTATTATAGTCCATGCAGAGCAGAGATAGTACCTAGCATCCCACTTTAACTGGTAGGTACTCTTTTAGTGAGAACAAATAGTACATATCTAAAATGAGAAAGCCTTAAATAAAAGTAACTTTTCATTATGTAAATTCACATAAAAGTAAATAACAAAATAGTATGTGAAAATAGTATTTTGAAAATAGTACATGAATGGGCAAATGATACAGACAATCCATAAAATATAACGAAAAGCATAGTGATGTGAAGAGCAAAAGGGCAAAAACACATTGTCCTTTATTATACGTCAAGCACTGTTCTGTCAAAGAAGCACAAACAGCACAGGCAGCAGTGGAAAAGCTCTTAAAAAAAAAAACTTTACTTGTGTCCCCCAGGGTGGCTGAAGTATGAAGAAACAGCCTGAGCATGGACACTAGGCAAGCACATTGCTGCAGGCAGCTGACCCCCGTACAGCACGCTAATGACAGCAAATTGGTGACATGGATTAAAACCCCAGTTCAAAGTGCACAAAGTTTGTTCAGAAAAAGTTTCCTGGAAGTTGGATGTCCAAAAGTATCTCTAACTTCAGGCTAATCTGGTCATCTGGGCCCTGACAATGTTATCAAACAGTTGCTGTTTTTTTAAAGATTTATTTATTTATGCATATGAGAGCTGGGGTAGAGGTCAGAGATGGGGGTGGGGGTGAGAGGATTCATCAGAGACAGAATGGGAAGCAAAACTAGTAGATTTACTGACATACGCTGCTGAGGGGAGCAGCAGGCGAGACAGGTCTGCTGCAACACGTGGGTTAACTTCCTGGTCGGGGACTGAACTCATGCTGCAATGGCTGGTGATAGCTTCATGGTGCCGAGACTTTACCCCTTGAGTCACCAGGAAGGCCCTGTTTTGTTTTCTTTTAAATACCTTCTGTTACTGGCTTCCTTCTGTAGACAGTCTCATCCTGTGACTAGAAAGATGGCTGCCAATCTCCTCAGAACTGACTTTCTTCCAATTCGGTGACCAGAGGAGCATATAAAA
Organism: Scalopus aquaticus; assembly: GCA_004024925.1. Taxonomy (NCBI): domain Eukaryota; kingdom Metazoa; phylum Chordata; class Mammalia; order Eulipotyphla; family Talpidae; genus Scalopus; species Scalopus aquaticus. The sequence goes on from PVIJ01002945.1 coordinate 56,228, forward strand.
CAATTCAAACTAACCTAGTTTAATTACCTGCAGCCAAATGAGCTTGAGTGCCTGAGCTGACCTGTTCAACACATAGTGTTGAAGACAGTTGCCAGTATCAATAACAATTAAGGCAATGGCCTGAAATTGTCATAGCCATATTTCATAATTACTGAAATAATGATTTTAGTAGTACCTATTAACAATTATTTCAATAATAATAAAATACTTTGTTTCTTACCAAGTACCATAAAATTAGTAAGACTCTCCCTACTCCACAGAAATGCCCATCTCAATGGGCAATTGTCCTGTAGTGTGCCCCTGGGCAGGGGAGACCTTGCTTTGTAGAGGAAATCAGAAGAGGAAGCCCCACAGGGGCAGAGATGCAATCTGTTTGTTCATTGTCCAGGCCCAGCTCCTACTACTGTGCCTGGCACACGGGAGTCAACTGACTAAAAATAAACAACGTAAACAGCATTTGACTTGACTTTTGACCAGTGAAGACTGTTCCAGGTGGTATCAGCATTTGCAAAGACACAACAATTTTACAATCTCTGGAATGTGTGCCTTGGATTTCTAATGTGACTCTCCCTTTAATCTCCTACGCAAATGCCCTGGGAGAAATTCTGTGCTTAAAATATCATCTCAGGTGATAGTAGACTACACAAATGAATCCTTCAGAAAGTTAGTAAAAATTATAATGGTTAGAATAATTATTCTGAAATTGCCTCTGAGTTAGTCCTTCATGAAGTTCATCAAATATTTCTTTCTTTTGATCTTCAGGTGCATGGTGAGATTGCAATTTTTCACCCCTGCTCAAGTTTATGTGTAACTATATGACTTACTTTTTTCCTCGAAATGTGAAAGGACATAATAGAAACTTTCTGTTCAATGATATGTAGCCTAAGTCAAACAAAAGCAAAAGATTTTATGTTTTTAGCTACCAGACCCTTTCACATCTCACTGTTTTCAGTTAATCCTCACAAGATCCCTAAGGGAAGTACTGATCCAGTTTTCCAAATAAGGAAACTGAGACCTAATCATAGCCAACATACCTCTGAGGCTATGTTCTCCTACCATAGCCACCAGCCACTTGTGATTATTAAGCATTTGAAATGGCCCATCCAAACAGAGATGTACCGTAAATGTAAAACACACACCAGACTCAAAAACAGTATAAAATAAAGAGTATAAAATATCTCATTAAGAGGCCTCCCTGGTGGCACAGGGGTTAAGTCTCAGCCCTATCACCTCTGGGGCCGGAGTTTAATCCCTGGCCAGGAAGCAAAACCCAATATGGCATAGCAGACCTTTCCTATCTCGCCTACTATTCCCCTCAGCAGTGTATTTCAGTAAATCCTCCTGTTCCGTCCCCCCTCTGACTCTGGTGAATCCTCTTAACCCCCCATAACTCTGGTTTAGATCCCAGTTCTTGTATGCATAAATGAGTAAAATAAATCTTTAAAAAAATCGCATTGATTGTTTATAGTGTTAGATGACAGACTAATATTTTAGACACAGAGTTACATAAACTATATTATTAAAATTAATTTTATTTTTACTTTTAAAAATAGAACTACTTCAAAATTTTAAATTACATAGGTAGCTTGTGTTAATAAGTTGCATTATATTTCTATTGGATCATACTGGCTATAGGTTACAGATCGAGAAAGCAAAGATGAGATCTGCTGGCACTAAATTATAGTGCTCTTTTGAGTACAAGTCCCTTCCTCTTTGGAGCTGTTTTATTCAGGGAAGATGATTTGATTGGTAGCTCATCGGCATTCATGAATTCATACAACAAATATTTTTTGAACAGTTACCGCATGCAAAACTCCGTAGGAGAGTGGTATGATTTTGCTCTGCCCAGACCACACAGTCCTGCTGAGGATAGAAGTCCTGTGCTTGAAAAACTGATAACTAGCCAAGTTTGAAGGTAAATGAGATGCTAAGAGGAATTCTGTTCAGAAAGGGAAATATGAACCAGGGTGGAGTAATAAAAAAGTCTGTTTGAAACAATACAGCTTTCAAACGCAAATAGCTCCTTACAAATTCCCGGAAGAGTCACAATCCATACAAGTTAAGCAAATGTGTGCATGAACCCATTCCTACTCTCCTACTCACTGATACATTAAAGAGAAGTCAGTCTTTGCACTTCAGATGCAAGTACTTTCCACTGGGGAAAAAAAACTAGGGGATTCTGCTATGTTTTTTCCCAGTTAGGCTAACTGATATAACAATATCCAGTCCATACTTCACAGGTGACAATAACTGGACAATTCTAGATTGTCACTCTTAAATGATTCATTTGCTTTTCGTTTTTTAAAGATTTATTTTATTTGTTTATCCATACAAGAGCTAGGAGCAGGCCAGAGATGCAGGGAGGTGAGAGGATTCACCAGAGACAGAGTGGGGAGCAGAACAGGCAAATTGACTGATACACACTGCTGAGGGGAGCAGTGGGTGAGACAGGAGAGGTCTGCTTTGCCATGTGGGTTAGCTTCCTGGCCTGGGGAAGGGGATGGAACTCACACCACAGTGGCTGAGCGATAGCTTCATAGTGTTGGGACTTAACCCCTTGCACCACAGGGAGGCCCTTAAATGATTCACTTGTAAAGAAATAACTAAGTCTACAACATGAGTGGGTGAACCATTATCATATTTCATCTTGCTCATAGGGAGCCCTTTGCTTCATATCATCTTTTAATTCAATCTTCTGTATAAAAACTCATTTTCTTCATCTTTTATAGTCAAGTATACTCTGCCAGAAGTTTTCACAGTATGATCTATAGGCTATATTGTCTCTTGTCAATATTGGAGTGTAGTCTGAGCACCTGTATTGAGTGATTACAATATATAGTCAAGTTGGAGAAACTCTGCAGCAAGTCTAGGGTGTAAACAACTTGAAGGCCTGCATTATCCCTAAGAAGATCAAAGGGCAGGAGGGGTGAGAGCTCGGAACTATTTTGAAAGATCTCTAATAGTCAAGGGGTATGTCCTCAAACCACACTCATAACATTTTGGTGCCAAGAAATCTGGAACCTCCTCCTGAGGCTGTGGGCTAATGCCTCTTGCATTAGTGATTTAGCATGCAGGAAATCCCTCCAGCCACGGGCCCAGTGGCATAGGAGTTTTAGCAACTCTTAAATAAAACATATTTGGGGTTTTTAAAAGGTAACCCCAGGTTTATAATTTCCCACTTTGTTATCTGAAGGAAAAAGCAACAGAAGTGTGTGTTCTGCCTTTAAACAAAATCTCAGCATATTCCTGCTTAAATGGTATATTGTTAAATTAAGTTATATAATTTACTTTAATGCTATTATTTCTAGATGTTTTTCTCTTCTCATTTTATTCTCTCCAGACAATAATCACTTTATTTTATTTTTACTTGTTTGTCTAGAGCAGAGAAAATAATAATCTAATTGGAGAAAGGGGAGATGGAAAAGGAAAAGAATCCAACTTTAAGTGGAAATTAATTTAATTCCCACTGAAACCCAGCAAAGCAGGCACACGAATCCCATTACATGGGAGAGAAAGGGCAGAGAGGTCACATACCTGGCCCAAAGCCTCATTAATCACATCCTGGAGAAATTCAGACTCAGACACTCCTCATTCTTTCTACCACTTTGTGCTGAGAAGCTTCACAGCATACAGTGAGAACTATAAGAAGCACACTGTCAAGTGGCTTGGGTATCTTAGACAATATCTTTCAAGTTGCTTTCTGGAGCTTTCCTTTCACTTTGCAGCTGTATTAGAAAATATTCCTTCTTTTCACCCCTTCAAACTGGGGACACCCCCAGGACTTCTACCAGCCCTTACACCAGCCATCCCCAAAACCTAACACCAACCAGCTGTAGACCACTACCCTTTCCATCAAGACCCTGTATGTTGGAAACCTCTTTTGGGTTTTGTTTTCCAACTGAGAATGGAAATGTTGACATGTAGTTGTTTCCAGTGCTGGACACAGGTGAGAGTCTGCTCTGATGGATAGTCCTAGGAGAGAGACATTCCGTGTCATTATCAATGACAAGGTGAGCCTGGTCTGTGGGGCCCGGAGCCAGACCGTCCACACGAGTTGGTTGGGAGTGGACTGGGACACGGAGTGAGAGCTGAACAGGGAAGAACTGCTGCCAAGGCTAACGGGCCAATCACCAAAGGGGTCTCTTAGACAGGCATACTCTGAAGGGGTCAGACTGCCACTCTGTCAGGCACTGGTTTGAGGAAAGGGCTGTCGGTTATTAGGAACAAAAAGAGGACTGCCAGATAAAACACAGGGCCCTCAGTTAAGTTTAAATCATAGAGAAACAGCTGGCCATTCTTGAGCGTAACTATGTCCCATACATACGTGAGACATACCTACACTAAACGAGGCAACCTTCACTGAGGGTGGATATGAATAACCTCCAGAGATACCACCAAATTTCAAGAATTTTGTGAAACAAAATCTTATAAGGAAGTTAAATACATAAGAAAGCAATGAATCTGATCAAGTTGAAGCCAGAACGGGGCCTCCTTCCCGTCAGCCCTCTCTCCACTACCCTTTTCCTGTAATGGCCTGAGGCAGCACAACCAAATGTGAAATTTTGCTAAAAAGCGTGCAGCAATTTCTATTTGAAAGGAGGTGGATTATTTCAGCAGACACCTCAAGAAGGTTTGTCATGTTCTTCAGTGGAAATATTAAAGCAAATGTTGACCAACTTTGAAGTTAGCAGAGGCCTACCCTGAAGACTGCCGTGGAACCTGAGCCAGGTGGCGGGACTTATACCCTGAGGAATTGGGGTTCAGGTGGGCAGTGAAGGTTTTCAGTTGGCTCCACCCTGGAGGTGCCAGTGTATATGCTTTGAGGGTCTTCTCTGTATCTAAGTATCTGATGAGACACTGGTTGGGATCTCGGTAATACTAGTGTGTAAACATGTTCCTTATACAGGAAGCATGAAGGGAAATAAGTATGTACCTCCCTAAACTAACATCATTAAATGAGCAATAGTTTGATTTGGTTTAGTAGATGATATCCATCAATTCTTATACTTTTAAAATATTATTCGTGACATATGACAAGGATTCAACATTAGCTCAAAACTTACAAGAGTGGGGGAAATAATAAACCTGTATGTTGAATCCTTTAGTATATGTATAATAATATAATTATTATATCACTGAATCTTGTAATTAGCAGCAGAATCATTGGTTAGTATAGTTTAAATTAAACTGATAACTACGTGATGAGATTTTTGCAATATAAAGAATGTTTGTGACAGCAAATGAAATTTTGCACTGGTCGAACCAGGAAAGACAGAAAGATGATCAATGTAATGAAAAAAAAGGAAGTGTTTATGATGAAAGAGCACAAATGTTAAAGCTTCTGTCTTGTCCTTCAAGCAGAATGATCTTCTACCCAATACAAATATAGTATTATTTGTGACATATGACAAAGATTCACCATTAGCTCAAACTTATAAGAGGACCTCCCTGGTAGTACAAGGGGTTAAGTTTGATGCCTGGCCAGGGAGGTGACCCACATGGCACAGCAGAGCTCTCCTGTCTTACCCACTGCTCCCCTCAGCAGCGTATTTTAGTAGATCTGCCTGTTCTGCTCCCTCCTCTGTCTCTGATGAATTCTCTCACCCCACCATCCACACCTCTGGCCTCCACCCCAGCTCTTGTATGCATAAATAAATAAATCTTAAAAAAAAGAAACTTATGTAAGAGTGGGGAAACCAATAAATCTGTAATTTGAACCCTTTAGCAAGGAGAGCATCTAGCTTCTTAAAATGAGAGCAGAGCTGTTTACTTAGATCATTACACCCCACCATCCTGAAAAAAACTTGCAGATGTGGTCACAGGACAATCCAGACAGGAGGAATGGGAAAATGGAGAGATGGGAAAAGACCGGAAATGGGCAAATGAATTCCAGATTTTCCAACACAACAAGAAAGGTAATTTAGGGATCGTTCATTGTTTAATGTTGAGCTTCAGCAAGACTCCAGAATGGATAATTAAAGGGTCTAAGTGCATATTTCTAAGGAAAGTAGTGACTAATAGTCAGTTTCCCAAGTTCCCTGAAATCTGAGCTCAAGCAAACCAAACAATCCATTTCATAGCTCTTGACTGGAGGAACAGGAACGTATCTAGTCAGAAAGTACTTACTTGCACAGCATGTTGCCAGAAGTATCTCGTGACATACTTGTAGACAGAGGAGTGTGAACTGGTAGTGTCCTCCGCATTCTAGTATTCTACAGGAAACGTCAGCAACAAGAATGCAAGGGAAGTATAATGATCACAAAGAAACACTAGTGAACACTTTTCAAATTGATGACTTTTTTTTAAAGATTATTTATTTATGCACATAGGAGTTGGGGTGTAGGCCAGAGGTGTGGGGTGGTGAAAGGATTTACCAGAGACAGAGGGGGGAGCAGATCAGGCAGATCTACTGAAGTACACTGCTGAGGGGAGCAGCGGGCAAGGCAGGAGAGGTTTGCTGTGCCATGTGGGAATCTCCCTGGCTGGGTATCGAACTCGTGCTGCAGTTACTGCAGACAGCTTCATAGTGCTGCGCTTAACCCGTTGCACCACCAGTGAGGCCCCTCAAATTGAGGACTTTTTAAAGTCATACTCAGCTATTCTTCTTTACTTGGATTAGTTTGCTTGTGCTGCCATAACAGACAAGGCAATTGAAACAGAAAGGGTAACTGAAATGACAAGAATTGATTTTCTTATGGTTCAGTACACTTAAAGTTTAAGATTGGGGTATCAACAGGGTTGGTTTCTCCTAAGGCCTCTCTCTTTGACTTGCAGATGGCCACCTTCTCTCTGTGACTTCACATGGTCTTGTGTCTGTGTGCACTAAACTCTTCTTTTGATAAGAACACCAATCACATTGGATGAGGTCACCTTAATGCGCTCTTTTTAACTTACAGGAAACACTACCTATCTTCAAGTATAGATATTATCTGAAGTACTGGAGGTTAGGACCTTAACATGTAAATTCTATGAGACAAAATTCAGCCTATCATATTCCTTAATATCAGCATCTATCCCAGACCAAGGCATCAGTGTATTGTTGATTGCTTACTGATATTTTGGTATAATAGAATAATAAAAACATATTATTGAATCCTTATAAATACCAGACCCTGTTTTATGTGCTTCACCTGGACTGACCCATTTAACACTTATCAATAAACTATAAAATAAATACTATTACCCCATTTTACACATGAGGAAATTGAAGTTCCAGATTGAGTGAGTAACAGAGTAAGATTCAAACTGTATGAGCTGGATCCAGAATCCACTTATTTACTTATCTGTCAGTTTACTTACCTACCTGTTGGAACCCATTTCAACAGCTATTTTATTTGCAAGAATTCAACTAGCTGCAAAGTGAAAAGATGTACGATTTCAAGTCTTCCAAAGACTTGCTTGAATAAGACTCAACATCAAAAACAAGAGGATTTGGAAGAGTTAAAATTGTTAATTGAGGGGGACCATGGTGAATATGTCAAAGGACCACAGAAGTGATTTATCAGAACATAGAAGGAAAAGAAAGGAACTTAGGGAAATTATTAAATTATTCTAATACTTTCGCAGAAATGTCAGTTTTTATGATTATGAGTTTTGTCAGAAAATTCCCTACCTCTTAAAAAATAACAGAACCTAATTCACTATTTTTTTCATTCTTAGACCTGATATACAATTTAAATCATAACTAAAAGTTTGTTAATTTTGAGGTTAAATGAAATAATTTGCAAACGTTTTGGCTTTATTTTTAAGACTAATTCCAATAAACCATTCTTTTCTACATTTAATAGACTTTTTCTGTCTTAGATGGTTAAGTGCGTTTATTTTCAGTATTAATCATAACTAACTAATGAGTCTTTATGCTATTTCACTGATTAAACAGCCACACTCAAAGAATATTAATTTACTAGTGCCAAATACAACATGTTTTTTATGATGTACCTTGGGATTCTTATTTTATATTTTAATGTTTGGTAATTTAATGCTTAATTTGATGAAGATTTATTAGATATGCTCACAATAATAGATGTAAAAACCTATGAGGGATAGCTTGTACAATGGCTAACAGAGTAAGGTTTACACAGGTTTGTGGGGTTAGAACATGAATTACATAAAATGAATTTTAACTAGAAAAATTGCACTTAGGTTAAAAGGTTTCAAAGACATTTCCAGCATGCATGAGTGAAAAGAACTGACAAGATTATCAACTCAGGGCCTCCCCGGTGGCACAAGGTTTTAAGTCTCAGCACTATGAACCTATCAGCAGCCATTGCAGCACGAGTTCGATTACCTGCCAGGGAGCTGACCCACATGGCGCAGCAGACCTCTCTTGCCTCACCGGCTGCTCCCCTTAGCAGAGTATTTCAGTAGATCCACCTGTTCTCCTCCCCACACTGTCTCTGGGCAATCCTCTCACACACCCCCACCCCACCCCTCACACACCTCTTGCCTACATCCCAGCTCTTGTACACATAAAATAAATCTTTAAAAAAAAAAGATTATCAACTCAAAAAGTGTGATTTAGATATTTGATGAAATTCCCAGATTAAGCTAAGAATTCCCTGTTTGTGATGCGATGGCTACATTTAACTGGGGTCATGGGTTCATTTCTAGAGACCATGAAAAAATAGTATAAATATAAGACTGACTAGCATGACAGAACATTTAAAAACAATGTCCTATAAGAAATAATCAGAAACTAAATGTTGAATCCTTAGGAAATGACAAGTGCAATACATAAGAGACATTTTCCTATACTTGAAATGAGGAAAGGGAGCAACTTAATGTACATTATTCTAAGGAAAAATTAGGATAAAAGTAGAAAAGAGGTACATTTTGGTTTAACATATTAGAAGAATTCTGTCACAATTAGAGGAGATGAGTAAAAGCCAGAAAAACAGTGGTCCTTTTACCCTTGAAAACATTTAAGCAGCTGGCTCAAGTACTACCAATCAGAGCAGCTCTGGGAGAAATTTCTGTCTTCCCTCTAACCTAAGAAACTAAGCTGCAGTTAGCTACCATATTTTTTAAAACTGCATCTTTTTCTAGAATGCTTTTGTTGCAAACCAAATATTCAACTATCATCAACTTTAATTCAAAGAGTTTAGTTATTTCACAGGGTATGAAGTTGGAGGCAGGATGTGCCAGGGTAGCTTTAGCAGCCGCCTGACACTTGGGAGACCAGGAGCTTTGTGTCTCCTGGTCTCTCCACCATCATGCTGGCATTTCTACCAAGTTAAAGGAAGTCTCGTGAGCTCAAGATGCTTTCTAATGTGCCAAGCACCATAGATTTATATGGGCAAGTTCAAAGGCAGAATGCATAGCAAAGTCAAAGTGGTGAGGGAATTTTGTTGGTGATATTTTTCCCCTCACTGGAGAAAAAAAAATCTTACATAGAAGAGATCTGCGGACCTCCCTGGTTGCACAGAGGTTAAAGTCTCAGCAATATCAAGCTATCTCCAGATACTGCGGCATGAGTTAGATCCCCAGCCAGGAAACTGACCCACATGGCACAGCAGGCCTCTCCTGTCTTTCCCCCTGCTCCCCTCAGCAAGGTATTTCAATAGATGCACCTGTTCTGCTCACCACTCTATCTCTGGTGAATCCTATCACCCTCCCGCCAATACCACTGGCCCACACTGCAGTTCTTGTATGCATAAATAAACAAACAAAAAAAAATCTTAAAAAAAAAGGAATCAATCTGAGCCCTGGGGGAGTCTTCAAATGTGTCATTGGTTACAACTGGATCCCATGGACATTCTTAGCTTTAGAGTTTAAGAAACCCACCTCAGCAGTTTGTCTTTTGTGGAATTAAGACTTGATCAGGAACAAAGAAAGAGAGGCCAGTGGCTATTTTATGGGCCATAGCAAGCTCTGTGACAATATTCAAGTACTACTACCACTAGTATGTAAATTTTTAATTTACACGTTTTAGAGAAAAATGTGGAAAAATTTACTCAAATTTTACTGTGAAAAATTTCAAAACTAGAGAAAGGTATAAAGACACATGCAAAAGAATAAATTTGGGTGCTTATCTGACACAATATGCAGTCAGGAACACAACACAGATCAAAGATCTAAATTTAAGAATTAAAACTATAAAACCCTTATAAGAAAATCTAGACGGAAATCTTTGTGACTTTGGATTTGCAATTTCTTAGCTATGATACCAAAAGTTCAGTCAGTAAAAACAGAAAAATTAGAGTTCATCAAAATTAAAAACTTCTGTGTATCAAATGGCACCATCAATAAAATAAAAAAGCAATCCGTAGAATGGGAAAAAATATTTGTAAATCACACATCTAATAATGGGTTAATATCCAGAGTATATACAGAATTTCTACAACTCAGGGCCTCCCTGGTGGCGCAACGGGTTAAGCACAGCGCTGTGGTGCTGTCAGCAGCTGTGTCATGAGTTTGATGCCCGGCCAGGTGATTCCCACATGGCACAGCAGACCTCTCCTGCTTCACGTGCTGCTCCCCTCAGGAGTGTATTTCCGTGGATCTGCCTGTTCTGCTCCCCACTCTGTCTCTGGTGAACCCTTTCACCATCCCACACCTCTGGCCCGTACCCCAGCTGGTATGCAAAAATAAATAAATCTTAAAAAAAAAAGAAAGAATTTCTACAGCTCAACAAGAAAAAATTCAATTAAAAACTGAGCAGAAGACTCATAGTCATTTCTCCAGAAAAGATATGCAAATGGCCAATAAGCACATAAAAAAGATGCTCAACATTCCTAATTATTAGGAAGATCAAACCCACAGTGGGTTACCATTCACCCTGATTAGAATGGCTATTACCCAAACAAAATAACAAATGTTGGCAATGAGGAGAAACTGGAACCTTTGTACACTGCTGGTGGGAATATAAAATGGTATAGCAACTGTGGAAAAAGTAGAGCAGGTCCTCAAAAAATCAAACATAGAATTACTATATGATTCTGCAATTCCGCTTTAAGAAATATGCAAGCTAAAAGATGGAAAACAGGAAATTGAACAAATATTTGTATACCAATGTTCATATAGGCATTATTCACAACAGCCAAAAGTTGAAAACAACTTAAATGTCCACCAAAGGAAGAACATACATATAAAATGTGGTATTTGAATACACTGGAATACTATTCAGCCTTAAAAAAGGAGTGAAATTCTGATATATGACCCACTATGGATGAACCTTGAAAATGATAGTTAAATAAGACAGATTCAAAAGGATCAATATCGCATGATTTCACTTATATAAGGAACTTAGAAAAATTAAATTCATGGAGACAGAAAGTAGAATGGTGGTAACCAAGGCCTGGGGAGAGAATGAAGGGCATTTACTGTTAGTGGGTATAAGATTTCAATTTGGAATGATGAAAAAAATGCTGAAGATGGATAGTGGTGATGGCTGCACAAGAATGTGAATGTACTTAATGCCACTGAATTGTACATTTGAAAATGTTTTCAAAGGTAAATTTTATGCTATGCATATTTTACCACAATAAAAAAAGTTTCAATGAAATACACAAATCTTAAGGGCACCATTCAATGAGTTTGGCAAGGGTGTACACCTGTGTTACAGAATCTAAATATAGAATATATATCATTTCCTGCCCCTTCCCATTCAATCCTTGTCCCAGCCTCCACAGACAGTCACGGTTCTAATCTTTTCCACAACAGCTTAGCTTTGCTCATTCTAAAATTTCATATAAATGGAATCATACGGCACCAATTATTGTGTAAGACTTCTTTCACTCCAAATAATTGTTTTAAATTTCATCCACAATATTGAATGTATGGGCAATTCATTGCTTTTTATTGCCTAGTAGAATTGAATTGAATGAATACTCCACAGTTTGTTTAGCCAGTCCCACACTCATGGACAACTGAGCTGTTTCCAGTTTGGGGCTATAATGAATAAAGCTGCTGCAAACGTTCTTGTACAAGCCTTTGTGTAGACATATGTTTTCAATAATCTTGGACAAATTCCTAAGAGTAGAAGTGCTGGGTCACAGGGTAGGTGTATGCTTAGTTTATAAAGAAACTGCCAGACGTTTTCCCAAAATGAATGAGGTAAGCGTATTTTTTTTTATTTTCTTTTTTTTCTTCAGTTCTGTAAGGTGGATCTCTTAATGATCACCATGTGCCAGTCAGTCCCGTGTGTGTCCTGGTAAGTTGTAGTCCCCTTGCCAAAGAAAGAAGCCACTGGTCCTATGGAGGTAAAGTGGGTTCAGTCCCTCTCACAAAAGGAGAGTTTCTGCTCCCAAAATTTCATTGTCCATGTGAGCTGGGGTTTCTCTCAGGCTCATTTTCACACAGCTTTACTTGCTGCTATTTACCTTATAGCATTTGACCTGAATCACATGTAATAACACCTTCCATTCAAAGAAAGAGGTTCCAGGGTATTTGAGGAGACCCTTTTCATTATGAATGAGTCAGTGCATGAAACTCTGTGCATCATTTTATTTTATTTTAAAGACTTATTTTATTTATTTATGCATACAAGAGCTGTGTAGACCAGAGGTGCGGGGGGATGAGAGGATTCACCAGAGACAGAGTGGGGAGCAGAACAGCAGATTGACTGAAATACACTGCTGAGGAGAGCAGCAGGAGAGATAGGAGAGGTCTGCTGCACCATGTGGGAAGCTCCCTGTCCAGGGATCAAACTCGTGCTGCAGTGACTGAGGACAGCTTCATAGCACGAGACTTAATCCCTTGCGCCACCAGGGAGGCCCACATCATTTTATTTTTAATGTGAAATACAGTCTGAAACTCTAATCTGTATAACTAACATTTTCTACCCAATTAGCACAGGGAAGACAGCAGTTTTGGGTAACTCAGACTATTTCTTTCTCAATAAGGCTGTTAACCCACTATGAGAAAACTCCCTTCTTAGGATTGTTCAGTAAGTCAAAGGCTCTTTGTGTGTGTGTAGACTCTGAAAACATCTCCAGAAGACAGGCCACCGTAAGATAAGACACTGGGGAGAACATTGCCACAAAGTATTTTCCAAGGACTACTGCTATTTGCTGTGACTGATTTTGTTGTAGGCAAAACCATTTCACATTAGCATATTGTTAAGATTAAACCCCCCAAAACTCCAAAATATCAATAGCTTAAACAAAGCAGAAATTTAGTTCTCTCTCACCAGGTGGTCCAGAGGCAGCAGCTCAGCTCGGGAGCATGAGAACTTCGTGAAGGCATTCCAAGGCACATTCCCACAGACGAAAGGCGGCCACGGAGGCGCCTCTCCCTCCCAGAGCTCCAGAGCTCCAGAGCTCCAGAGGAGACACTGAGCTTATTCTCACCTTTTATCAATATTTTTAACCCAAGTGAGATGTTAAGCCTAGTGGAGTTGAAAAATAATAAGGGAGCGCTGGCAATTATCTAGTTAATTTAAGCTGGATAGAAAGAAACCTTAGATCTGCTAAGACCTAATATTTTTTGATTAGTTATCCATATTGATTTAAAAAGAAAATAGAGAATGTCTTCTCTTTTGTTTGTGCACTAATACGTAGCTGGAGTAATCCAAAATTCTCTTTGTTCCTTCATAATTTATTTCACCCTTACAACTCTTATTATCATGAGGAAGCAAAATATTGTTGAGTACCTAAGGTTATCTGGAGGAAAGGGATGCTTTAAGGACCAAATGATGTTCTTAATAATTGTAACAATTTTTGTTATTATTATTATTTTAAAGATTTATTTGTTTATGCATACAAGAGCTGGGGTGTAGGCCAGAGTTGGGGTGGGGGAGTGAGAGGATTCACCAAAGACAGAGTTGGGAGCAGAACAGGCAGATTATTGAAATACACTGCTGAGGGGAGCAGTGGGCCAGACAGGAGAGGTCTGCTGCACCATGTGGGAAGTTCCCAGGCTGGGGATCGAACTTGTGCTGCAGTGGCTGTTGATAGCTTCATAGTGCTGAGACTTAACCCCTTGCTTGCGCCAGCAGGGAGGCCCCAACTTTTGTTATTATTAATGTCACTTTAAAAGTGATCCAAAATTCCAAGCTTAGATTCCCTAGGACTTTATATACATATAATTCATCTGACCATATTTATCTACCCATTATCTTTTCTTTACTCACAGTGCACCATAAACAGAACTTAGGATTTCTACCAATATTGGCCATCTACTAGAGTAAGAGGATAGTGAGGAGCAACCAGTGGGCTGTGCTCATAGCAAACTCAGTAGTGCTGCTTCAGTTTGGACCTCAGTCTCTGCTCAGCAGAGACTCTCCAGGGTTAAAGAGATGGCATCTGGCCACATGCATCTGTAAGCTCTCACTTGCCCTCTCATTCATTCTCTCCCCTCCCTTATCTTGTCCCTGTGTAAATAAATCCTGTTATTGTTGTATCTCCCTGTGTGTCTCCTTTTGGTTCATGTCCTGCATTCGTGAGTAGGTGAGTGAGGAGGACCCACCAATGGGTCAACCCTGGTTACCCAGGGTTTGTATATTTTCAGTAGGAGAATTATTACTTGCTCAAGTGTTTGAGATCTAAGTAGTTTTCACGGCAGTCTGGAGAACAGGGGCGATTACCAGTAGCTTAAAATGTACCACAGTGATTGTGGGGAGGTCTTTTCACACCTGGGAAATGAGCCCCCCAAAAGCAATTTTCAAATCCTCCAAACCTGCCTAGAAAGTTAGCGGTAGAAAGTGTGTGAGTATAGAGTCTTAGACCTTTCTGAATTACTGTGCGAATGTGCTGTGTCACTCACCAAAAGGGGTTAATTTTCTTTTAAAAGGAAGCTGGTGATCAAGGGTCCAGAGGAGGCAATTGCCTTTGAACAACTGCTCCTTTGGCAAGTTTAGCTAGTGCAGGAGAATGAATGCCTCTATTATTTAATATGGGGTTGGTTTTGGGGGGCCTAAGATTCAGTCTTATTCACTCTACGACTGTTATTCAGTAGGGAAGCTATTTTGTCCCACAACTGAAACTCCTAAGGAGTAGTATTAATTCCCTTTTCTGAGTGACAAAATACCTGTACCTGCACAAGCTCACTGAGAAAATGTCACATCAAAGAGTTCTAGACCAGAAGGAAAAGCCTCAGAGCTCTTCAGTGCAGCTCTTCCACTTCACACATGTAGACCCTCACATTCAGAAAAATATCTGAATTAACTAGCAGTAGATCTGGGTTGACACCCATGTCTCTTTAGCCCTCTTGTCAGGGACAGACATGTATTATTTTTACTTTAACTGAATCAACAGCCACATATATTATGGATATAGTAATTAAAATCACTAATTATATTAACTAAATAAATGTGTACTTTAAAATATTAAGCCAGAGTTTGTTCCTAAGCTGCAAAATGCGCGCGCACGCGCACACACACACACGTGCACACACACGCACCCATCTCTTCCTCATTCTTCCAGCCTCCATTCCCACAGCTACCTGCTGCCCAGTGAAGGGAATGCAGTGCTTCCCAGGATCTAAGAAAAGGCGCCCTGGGAGTCCCCTGGGCTGATGGGAGGTTCAACCACTAAAACTCGTTTCTCTTCATTCCAGGACCTTAGTTTTTACACAACTTTTAATTGTTTCTTCCACTAGGGAAGAACAACAAACAATAATGAAATACACTGTACAGCCTTGGTATCCTGATTTGATTAATATAAGACATGTTTAAAGCCCCTACATCCTTTCACATGTAATTTTCCTTTTTTTGTAAAGGAAGTTTAACTCTTTGGGTTTTAAGGAGACGAGAAAACTGATACATCTAGGGGAAATTACTCTGTGTATACTTATTTTAGTCTTGGGAATAGAACTGCCAAATAAAATACAGGTCACTGGGTCAAATTTGAATTGATAAAAAGAGACATACTTTTCTTTTTTTTTTAAATTATTCATTGTTTATCCAAAATGCAAATTTCATCGCTGTCCTGCATTTCTATTGGCTGCGTCTGGAAGCCACTGGTAGGAGGGTCCCAGCTGAGTTTCTCCCCAAGGAGTTCCCAGCTCCTCTCAGCTTCCTCTGGAGTTATTTGCCAGGTTTGCTTTGGGAGTTGGTTTGAAGTTATTTGGATTTGATCACCTTCTCTTCCTCCTTTGTGCAGGAATCTACTTACCAAGACAACTAGAGGAAGTGGTAGTCAGATACTGCTTTCTAGAAACTGTTAAATAAGCATTCTAAGTTTTTTTTTCCCCAGAATTTTTTTGCAAAAAATTCTGTTTTGCATACCCTTTACTACGAAGTTATCATTCTCTCAAGTAATGTTTAATCAGAAACTCAATTATTTAGGGTTTCCCTCATGGCCCAGGGGTTAAAGTAAGCCTTATGAAGCTATCTGCATCCACTGTGGCATAAGTTCAATCCCCGGCCAAGGAGCTGACCCACAGGGCGCAGCAGACCTCTCCTGCCTCGCCCACTGGTCCCTCACCAGTGTATTTCAGTAGATGCACCTGTTCTGCTCCCCACTCTGGCGAATCCACTCACACATACGCCCTCCCCCACCTCTGGCCTACACCCCAGTTCTTGTATACATAAATAAAAATAAATCTTTTTTTAAAAGAGAAACTCAATTATTTAGTTATGTTAAACATTCATTGTCCAATATTTTTTCTTCTAGATGGCACATGCGGACAAGAGGTGAGGGACAGTCTCTCTCTCATGTAGAAAGTGGGATTCGTGCATCTCTGTAGGTAGAGGCAAGATCTTCTGGTTGTCTCCATGGTGTTGCTTGCTCAGGGCCCCAGCGAGCCAGTGCTGGGAGTAGAGTGCAGTCACTTCCCCTATCAGCTCCACTCTAATCTCCTCCCCATCCAAACCTCAAGAAATCAAACAAAATGTGGATTATCATACTCACCAATGGACATTCATACTACCTGGGGTATAGGCCAGAGCTGTGGGGTGGTGAGAGAATTCACCAGAGACAGAGCGGGGAGCAAAACAGGCAGATCTACTGAAGTACACTGCTGAGGGGAGCAGCAGGTGAGGCAGGAGAGGTCTCCTGCGCCATGTGGGAAGCTCCCTGGCTGGGGATCAAACTCGTACTGCAGTGGCTCTGGATAGCTTCATAGTGCTGAGACTTAACCAGTTGCACAGTGATTACTTTCTAAATAATGTATGAATTATGCTTTTGTTGAAACTCTGACATCTTTTATTTAATAAATATTTTGGGGGTGCCTACTCTGTACCACTAAGTCTTCTCACAGGGACTATAGGTAGGGGAAGGATTCAGGGAGAGATACAAGCAGCATACAAACAAATATGGTACCCACTGGGTCTCTGCCTTTTCTAGTGCTGATGCTTCTGATGACCATCTCTCTTTATACAGACCTAGCTGCAGGTGGGCTCAGCTGGCCCCACTGTCCTGGACTGTGCCTGGCCTTCGAGAAGGCCTGCCTGTGACTCCTGGTCTCAGAGCAGCTTCCTGCACAGATGGCTGCTTTCAGCCCTGCTCATGCAGTTTCCCCATCTAGCTCTCTCAACCCCTTCCTCACGGTGCACATTACGCTCCCACATTCATGAAACAGAGCTGTATATTTTTATTCTGTAACAAAACATATGAACTAGGCAAATAGCACATAAATGTATGTAGTTCAAAGGTCTAAATGAAGGAAACTACAGGATGGCACCGCTGGTAGAAGCCATGGAAATTATCTTTTTCAACTCATTTATTTTCTGGGGAAGTAACTGAGATGCAAGAAAGCTGTGATTTGTTCAAAGTCAGCCATTCAATAACAAATCTGAAACCAAAGAGCCGGGTCTTCAGAGCCCTGTTCTGCACCCTGGCACCAGGCTCTGCGGCCCGCCTCTCATGCACTAAGTGCGCGTGTCCCAGCCCCACACATGTGTGGGAGCACTATCCCTAGGTGTGATATTTGGAGGCGGGATCTTTAGGAGGTATTAGGGTTAAATGAGTCCTAACAGTGGGATACTCATGATGGGAATAGTGGCCTGATAAGAAAAAGATGTTGGACCTCCCAGGCGGCTCAAGGGGCTAAGTCGCAGCACTATGAGGCTATTGGCAGCCACTGTAGCACGAGTTTGATCCCTGGCCAGGGAGCTTCCCACATGGTGCAGCAGACCTCTCCTGTCTCGCCCGCTGCTCCCCTCAGCAGTGTACTTCAGTAGATTGCCTGTTCTGCTCCCCAATCTGTCTCTGGTGAATCCACTCACCCCACCCCCACACCTCTGGCCTACACCCCAGCTCTTGTATGTGTAAATAAATAAATGTTTTAAAAGAACTTGCTGCTCTACTGTGGGGAGTGCCCAGTTGCAGACTCCAGTTGTCAGCTCCTTCAGGGTCAGCCTCAGCTGCAGACCCTCTGTTTTTCTTAGAGTCACTCAGGGTGGCCCATATCCAATAGCTGAGATCAGCAGGGGTATGAGTTTGGTACCATTTCAGTCAATACAGGAAAATTATGATCAAAATTTTCCTGTCAATTTGGCCAGTGATTTTTCTTGGCTGTGTCTCAGTTCAACTTTTCCCTCTGCCCAATTCTGCCTCTTCCAATTCTTCCTTTCACAAACGCTAAAACCTAATCAACATCCTACACCTCAAATTATGTCTCAGTTTCTGCTTCCAGATGATCCAACTTGCCGCAGGGAGGATTTTATGAATGATTTTTTTAATATAAGTGAAGGCTTATTTATTTATTTATTTATTTATTTATGCATACAAGAGTTGGGGTGCAGGCCAGAGGTGTGGGGGGGTAAGGGGGTGAGAGGATTCAGAGACAGAGTGGAGAACAGAACAGGCAGAATTGACTGAAATACAGTGCTGAGGGGAACAGTGGGTGAGTCAAGTGAGTTCTGCTGTACCATGTGGGTCAACTCTCTGGACGGGGATCGAACTCATACTGAGGTGGCTAAGGATAGTTTCATAGTGCTGAGACTTAACCCCTCATGCCACCAGGGAGGCCCTATAAGGGAAGGCCTTTTAAAATAAGGTGACCTTTAAACATCTGAGTAGAGTTGGAGACTGCCTGGGACTAAGTCCTGACATGTCTGAGGGAAGCACATCCCAGGCAGGGGGAACAGTTAATGCAAAGGCCCTGAGGCAGCAGTTTGTTTGGCAGGCTTGAGGAACAACAAATAGGTCCAGGGGATGAAGCAAGATGGAGGAGATGCAAAAGGCATGTGGATTTGGGGGAAGGGAGGGAGGGAGTTGATACTTTTCCTTTCCATAGGAATTTTAACAAACAAGGAGCTAGCCTGATTGCTACGGAGAGATGTTTCTGGTTAGAAGTGGTGAGCTAAGAGATTGCAAAGGGAAAGAACATGGAATAGATGACTAAGTAAAAAATAGCAAATTTAAACACATTACCTCATATCTTGTTGAACCAATCTACTCGCCCTGAGCATTTAATAAAGGCATGTCTATGAAAACAGAAATAAAAACAGATTAATGTTTGGAATAGACTATAAACCACTTTCTGAGTCCAAAAAGCAACTTTATATGGTGGACTATGGATGTAATGACAATTTGATGCTTCCCTGGGTGACAGATCAATTTGTTTTTCCCTGGCAGTATAGATCTCAGAATCACAGTCATGATTATTCCCCAAAGTAGCAGATGGAAGCCACAGTCCAAATTACCCTGGTGATGCGTCCTCTGAGGTTTACATCAGGTCATCCAGGGTCAGCTTTCAGGGCTTTGGAGGAAAGGGCAACTGTAAGGTAAACTGCTGTACCAATAAGGACCTGGGTAGTCAGATTTTAATTTTTAGGTCATGCCAAATCAGGACAGTGAAAGAAAATTTGGAGATTTTAATTTAGAGGGTGATAACCTGATATTGATGGAAATTAGAAGAATTGAGAATTTAGTAAAGACTGACAAAAATGTTCCAGGTACAGGATTCAATCTGACAGCAAAATCTCAGGGAAGATAATAAGCCCTACAAGGCAATCTTATGTTTCCACTGAAACGAAAACTATTTATCGCTAGTAATTCACCTTTAGATCAAAGATAATCAAAGTAAGATTATTTTTGTTTGAAAAATAAGTTTAATCTTATTAAATTTGGTCTAATTATTTGCATAAATGTAGTAAAAATGGTAATTGACCACATACTCTTATTTAGGTTTGCTTGACTGGCACTTACCATAATGAATCTCAGGCTGGGCTTTTAGAAGCTGTCCAAGGGGAGAATGCCAAGAACTCAACACATTTTTGCCTACAATACCTATAAATTTGGTTGAATTCTCTCTTCTTGAGGTCCACAAAATATCTTAAGATTCATGGACCTATCAGGAAGTATCCTGATAAATCTGTAAGACTGGGAACCCTATAAAGCAAGGTGGTTTTCCCAAGAAGGGTTCGTAAGTGTTGGCTCCAAAAGGTCATCTTAGT
Source organism: Scalopus aquaticus (assembly GCA_004024925.1). Classification (NCBI taxonomy): domain Eukaryota; kingdom Metazoa; phylum Chordata; class Mammalia; order Eulipotyphla; family Talpidae; genus Scalopus; species Scalopus aquaticus. The sequence continues at coordinate 76,509 of PVIJ01002945.1, forward strand.
TTCTTAACATTCTCTGGTCATATCTGATTCAATGCACATCATTCTCAAAGAAGACATTCCAATCAAAGTCTTGGTTACATAACCAAAGTTTCCAGTTATGAGCTTTTATGCAGGAAAAGATTCTTATTGAACTTATACAAATAATCATATTTCTATGAAAATGAAAATATGAAATAAATCTTCATGAATTCTGGAAGCAATCAGGCAGAAAAAAGTGTTTCATTTGTGTTTATGAGCGTATGAATTATTAAATTATTATGAGTTATAGATAACTTAAGAAAAAGAAAAACGGATTTCTTAAATCCAGAAAATATGACCTTAAATCCAGAAAATATCACCGGAGACAGAAACCAGAGACAGAAAATATGACAGCAATGGCAGCCTCCCTGGTGGCACAACAGGTTAAGTCGCAGCACTGTGAAGCTATCTAGAGCCACTGTAGCACAAGTTCAATACCCGGCCTGGAGCTTCCCACATGGAGCAGCAGACCTCTCCTGTGTCGCCCACTGCTCCCCTCAGCAATGCATTTCAGTCGATCTGCCTGTTCTGCTCCCACTTTGTCTCTGGTGAATCCTCTCACCCCCCCACCCCACACCTCTGGCCTGCATCCCAGCTTGCATGCATAAATAAAATAAATCTTAAAAAAAAAAAAAAAAAAACAGCAACGCTCCAAACAAAAGCCATAATTATCCTTCATCAGTTCGTTTAGTCCCATGTAATTATTTCTTGTTCTGCTTGATGTCTAATAGAGCACTGGCAATCCTTATTCGGGTGAGTGGTGTGATTTTTTTTAAATTAATTAATTTATTTTTGCATAGAAGAACTGGGATGCAGGCCAGAGTTGCCAGGATTGAGAGGATTCACCAGAGACAGAGTGGGGAGCAGAATAGACAGATAGACTGAAATACACTGCTGAGGGGAGATGTGGGTGAGACAGGAGAGGTCTGCTGTGCCATATGGGAATCTCCCTGGCCAGGGATCGAACTAGTGCTGCAGTGGCTGGTGATAGCTTCACAGTGCTGAGACTTAACCCCCTGTGCCACCAGGGGGCCCCTTGAGTGATGTGATCTTAATGCTATTTAGCAATGCAGTCAGAAAGCCTGTGCCTCATAGTCGCTGGTATAGAGCTCCTCATGGATCTCTGAGCTAGTCCCCTTTTGTTGAAGATAAACACCCTAGCCTATAACTGATGCCAAAGCTTTCAAATAGCATGAAGGTGAAACAATAACTGAAGATGACATTAAGTGGCTATAGGTAAAAATTTGTTAAGAGTTCATTATGAAAATAATACATTTTAATGAGGAAATTTTGTTGCTTTTGTGCCATACAATGTTCTAGATAATAACTAGAATTATGGCTGGTAATAATATATTATTATCTACTATCAGTCAAGCAGAATTAGAGCATTTAATAGACAGAGAGAGAGCACTGACAAATTTTCAAGAATTTTATATAATTCCTGAAATATTTATGTAAATAGCACTTATTCATACAAATAAAACGGAGGAAGGGACCTCGCTGGTGGACTCGGGGTTAAGTCTTAGCACTATCACCACAATGGCGTATCCTAAGGCCTGAATTTGATCCCTGGCTTGGTAAATGCCCAGCCAGTCTTGACCCAAAGTGGAGGTGCTGGGACCTGAAAGCTTACTACAAGTCTAAGTTTCCTTCTGGTGTGGAAGCACAAGAAAGGGTTAGGTTCCAGATTTCTGGGTCAGAAGGAGAGATTCAACGTGTTCGTTTGTTTTTTTATAAAGATTTTTTTTAAAAGATTTTTTATTTTATTTATACATACAAACTAGGGTACAGGCCAGAGGCGTGGGGCGGCGAGAGGGTTCACCAGAGACAGAATGGGGAGCAGAATAGGCAGATCAGAAATACACTGCTGAGGGGAGCAGCGGGCAGGCAGGAGAGGTCTGCCGCACCATGTGGGATTCTCCCTGGCTGGGCTTCGAACTCGCATCGCCAGCTGCCTGATGCCGACAGCTCCACAGCGCAGCGCTCAAACCGCTGTACCACCAGGGAGGCCCTATTTTTTATAAAGATTTATTTTTATTTATTTATGCATCCAAGAACTGGAGTGTAGACCAGAGGTGCGGGGAATTCAACATTTTAAATATGCTATGTCTGGGCGTCCCTGATGGCACAAGGGTTAAAGTCTCAGCACTATCAAGCTATCTGCAGCCACTGTGGTTTGAGATCGATCCCCAGCCAGAGAGCGAACCTACATATGGTGCAGCAGACTTCTCCTATCTCGCCCACTGCTTCCCTCAGCAGTGTATTTCAGTAGATCCGCCTGTTCTGCTCCCCACTCTGTCTCTGGTGAATCCTCTCACCACCCCACGACTCTGGCCTACACCCCAGCTATTGTATGCATAAATAAGTAAAAATAAATCTCTTTTAAAAATAGGCCACATCCCGGCAACAGCTGCCATTATCAGACCAGGAGTAGCCCCTCCCCCCCACTTACCATTCGCACATGTGTCTCTTCCAAGTGTCTCTGCATGTCTCTGCCCCCCATGTAGTCTCCTTCCATGTCTCCTTCCCCCTTTGTTCCACCTCCCTTCATATATCCATCTTGCTCCTTCCCAGCCTCCCTCCGCTCAGGAAGTCTGGTTCAGGGCACACTAGGACTTGTTATTACCAAACAACTACATGTAAATGGGAGCAGGGAAATGGTGCCCATTCAGTGCTCTGCAATGATATATTGCATTGGCATACTACAAGGGTATATTTCATGGAGATGCCGCCATAAGGACCCTCACTCAATCAGACCCCAAGCAGAGAACTAGTATTCTGGTTAAAATTTCATCTTTGCCTGCTTCATCAGTGGTCCTGCGATCTGAGCCTCAGTCTCCAGAGCAAGCAGAGAGGTCCAACCATCCCATTCTAACCACTAAAACTGTTGAAAAGAAAACTTCCCTCTACTACTAAAGTTTAAAGGGCCACAGACCTGAGAATAAATTGACAAAAGACACAGTAAAGAAATTAACAAGAGAAAAGATTTATTTACATGCACACATTGGAGTACTTCCAATGAGTAACTTACTGAACAGCTAAAGGTAAAAGTTTGCTCTACCTGTATCTACAGCTAGATATAGATATAACTAACAAAGGGGAAGGAGGATGGCTTCCAAGTGGGAAAGTATGGAAGGTTCTGTTTGACTTTTTGATGCTAATGATAGCTGTATTTGCACTTCTGGTCTGCTAAGGGTCAATCTTGGCCCAAACAGGAAACTCCCTCAGAGTGGGGTCAATGGCAGCTCAGGAGGCTCTGCTTAAATTCAGATGTTTCTGTGACTGTTGATTATTCAGACGTTTTAAGTTTAAAGTGATTTTCATACCACTTAGGCGAGATACTACTGCCTTCACTATTAGTTGGGTAAGTGACTGTTCTCTAACCTGGATGAAGAGTTTGCTCTCAGAGAAAAGCACACCACAGAGTGGAGAGTCAAATCACATAATTTTCGGGCAACTTGTTTATGAACATAAAGCATGTCAGCTGAATTTTAGAAGCTGTAAACCAATAGTCAGACAGAGTTCAAATGGGTATCATTTTAATATTTCACAAGAGCTATGAGATCCTGAGAATAAGAAAGAATGTAGGAATGAAGCAAATTGAAAGTTCTTTGGAGTGTCATGGAAAATACAGTTACATAATTTAAGATCCAAAAAAATGCAAAATGCATAAATGATGTGGGAGGGGCAGACTGCTCCTAAGGCAAGAATCAGAAGTCTTAGTCTTGTCCAATTTGACCCATGTTCTTCTGCAGTTAAAGGTAATCTACATAGCTATTGCACTAGAATTTAGTTCCTCTTAAATAGGAATTCAGTAAGCATGCTGGCAGAAGTATTTTGTGATTATGCAACTACAAGCAACTACAATTACATGAGGAAAATTTTTTTTTTTAAAGATTTATTTTTATTTATACATACAAGCTGGGGTACAGGCCAGAGGCGTGGGGCGGCGAGAGGGTTCACCAGAGCCAGAGAGGGGAGCAGAACAGGCAGATCAGAAACACACTGCTGAGGGAAGCAGCGGGCGAGGCAGGAGAGGTCTGCCCCACCATGTGGGATTCTCCCTGGCCGGGCGTCGAACTCGCGTCCCCGCTGCCGACAGCTCCACAGCGCAGTGCTTAACTGCTGCGCCACCAGGGAGGCCCTACATGAGGAAAATTACAGCTTGTAATCCTAAAAAGATTTGAAGGAATCAATTCATGTTATTTGTGTTTTTGTCATTAGGAATTTGTACCTATTTGTTGTACTATATACTTGTCATGTTTTAAGATAATTGAAGTATTAGAGTAACTGCCTTATAAGACCAATTTAAAATATGTAAATGCGTAATTGATTCACACATGATTAAGTTTAGATTCAGAACTGAATTATTTAAGACAATTTCACATTCAACAAATTGTAAGTTTAATTTAACATATAAAATTCTTAAGAATTATTAGTCCTCAGGAATGTTTTATTTATTGTCAGACATTTATTTTTTTTAAAGATTTATTTATTTATACATACAGCTGGGGTACAGGCCAGAGGTGTGGAGGGGTGAGAGGCTTCACCAGAGACAGAGTGGGGAGCAGAACAGGCAGATCAGAAATACACTGCTGAGGGGAGCAGCGGGCGAGGCAGGAGAGGTCTGCTGCACCATGTGGGATTCTCCCCGGCCGGGCGTCGAACTCACATCGCTGCTGCCGACAGCTCCACAGCGCAGCACTTAACCGCTGCGCCACCAGGGAGGCCCTGTCAGACATTTATTTAATGAAATTAAATATATGTCACATTTATAAGTGCAGTATATGTAATGGTCTTAGAATATTTTATTATGTTTATAAATAGAATTGTTTTAATTAAAGGGCTCTTTAAAGTACAAGCCAAAATTGTTAAAGTTATAAAAATAGAATTTGTAAACTAGGTTTAGAAACCTAAGGAAGCATTAGATTAAGAGATTTGTACTTTAATATGTTGTATATTCATATTAATATTGAAATAAAGTCATTTTTCCTGAACAAAAAAGAAACACAAGAGACAACCCAAAACTCAAATTTCACACAGTCTGTTTTGAAAATCAAAAGTGATCAGCACCATGAGAATTTTTTTATTTAAGGTTTTGTTTATTTATACATACAAGAACTGGGGTGCAGGCCAGAGGTGGAGGGGAGTGAGAGGATTCACCAGAGATAGAGTGGGGAACAGAACAGGTGAATCTTCTGAAATACACTGCTGAGGGGAGCAATGGGCAAGACAGAAGAGGTCTGCTGCGCCATGTGGGCCAGCTCCCTGGTCAGGGATCGAACTCATGCTGCAGTGGCTAGTGATAGCTTGTATTGAGACTTAACCCCTTGCATCACCAAGGAGGCCCCGCTATGAGAATATTAAAAAAACTCAAACATGGTCTGCTAATATGAGGTCTGCTAGAAAAAGCCATAGGCTTCTCAGGACCCATTCTACTCTTCCAGTGCTCTTGGTTGTCCCATCCTCTTGGAAATAATCAGTTTAAAAAGGCATGTGGTTGCGTCTGGTTGTGATGCTGAGGCTTTCAGTGAGAGGACCCAAACTCAGAGTGAAGTTCACATTATGTGGAAGAGAAGAGAAACAGGAGGAAGATGAAGAACCAACTGAAAATTATGCCAAGGGCTAAAATAATGAAAAATAATGTCTTTACTGTTTAAATAGAATTGAATTATAGTTTTCTATCTGTAGTCCCAAGCATCTCATGGAAATATAGGAGGTTATTAAAATCCACAGGGCAGTGCATCCCCAACATTTAAACAAGTGGCAGAAGAGGATTTGATTCTACTTACTAGCTTTTTGACCTTGGCCAAGTTGTTGGCCTCTGAGTTTCACTTTTCTACAGGGTTTTTGCAAATGTGAAATAAAATAGGTACAGTTTTAGTGCAAATTCTTTAATTGTAAGATGAGAATATTATTGGTACCTAGCAGATACAGTTATGAGGATGAAATGAAAAGCTTCTTGACACTGATCTAGGAAATGATTTTTTGGTATGCTTTTAATAAGAAACGACAGACCCAAAATGAAATCATTTGTGTCAAGCTCCACCAAGGGGAAATGACTGAAGGTGAGGTGATGTTTGGGCAGCCCATTGGAATGTTTCAAAGTAATTCCTGAGATCCATTTAACTCAAAGTGGAGGAGGGGAAGAGGAAAAGTTTTGGTAGAGGACACAGAATTCTAAGGCAAGGTTTTTGCCAACTTAAATATACTGAACACCTTCTAAAATGAGGTCATCGGGTTAAAAGAAATACCCACACATGTGCAATCAGTAAAGTACAAGAGCCAACATGCCTCATGTCTCTGACAGGAAGTGATGTTGTTTGCTCACTCCAGCAGAAAAAAAGGAATCTCTCTACCAGCAGTTCTTCCAATGGAATAACAGGGGGTGCAGAGTTCTGGTTTTAGGGAAGTTCACATGTGTCTCACTGTGCAACTGCACTTACTAAACTACATTTATTAATTGTTTCTAAATAAACCCATTTTGTTGGTAGAATAACTGATTTTTATTTGAGGTCAATACTTCCTGTACATTAGAATCACCTGGGGAAATTGTAAAACATATTAGTTTTAATGTTTGGGCCTCACCCCAGAACAGTTAAATTAGAATCTCTAAGGTGGTGGTGGGGGCAATATATATATTTAAATATGTTTCACATATTTCAAATTTGCAGCTCAGATTGAGAACCAATAATCTACAAGATTAGTATTTTTTAAAAGGAAAGTGTGAGGTTGGGGGCTATTAAAGAAGAGATGGGTTTCAGTTGGCAGGACTGGCAGAAGTCACATCATGGACATGACAAATCATGCTGGGCAGGTGGTTTTGTTCCTGATTTTTAAAAAAAGATTTATTAATTTATGCACACAAGAACTGGGTATAGGCCAGAAGTGTGTGGGGGGTGAGAGGATTCACCAGAGACAGAGTGGGGAGCAGAATGGGCAGATCTACTGAAATACACTGCTGAGGGGAGCAGTGGGCAAGACAGGAGAGGTCTGCTGTGCCATGTGGGTTAGCTCCATGGCCGGGGATCGAACTTGGGCTGCAGATAGCGTCATAGTGCTGAGACTTAACATCTTATGCCATCAGAGAGGCCCTGTTCCTGATTTTTTTTTTTAAGTGAGATGCCACCGTCCAAAAAGGGGCTGCTTTCCTGGAATTGGCAGCATAGTGCCTGTGCTATTGTGGTGAAATACATCTGGTCTTCCTCCATAGTTTCTGGTTTGCAGGTCCCCAAACCCTTGGAAATTCCTGAGTATTAATAATAAAGACAGAATCTCTTGTCTCTTGTCCTGAGGTCTCTTGTCCTCAGTTTCTGAAATCACTTCAAAGTCATACTGGTGAAAGGGCATCTTATTGTTTACAAGTCTTTCCCCAAGTCTGGGTTTATGATAATGAGGAGACTTGAAAAGCAGGAAATGAGAGCAGTTGGTGGGGGTGGTGTGGGGTGGGGGGAACCAACCATGTGATATTGAAGGTTAAATTTTTCAGTTTCACCCCATCTCACTCCCATTCCCCCATTTTCCCAACTCTCAACCCCATCCCCACACCCCAACCCAGGAGGGAAGAAAACTGTGGATGGAATCAATCTCCAAGGCCAATTGAACCAATCTTGCCTACATTATAAAACTTCAATAAAGACCCCCCCAAAATTGGGATTCAGAGAGTTTCTGGGTTTAATATGCAAAGATTTGGGGAAAGTGGTGTGCTCCCTCAGGGATGGCATGGAAGTTCTGCACCCTTTCCCCATGCTGTGCTCTGTACCTCTCTCCCATTTGGCTCTGCCTGAGTTAAATCCTTTTATAGTAAACTGGTAATCTAGTAAGTAAAATGTCTCTCTGAGTTTTGTGTGCCACTCCAACAAATTAATCAAACCTGAGGTGGAGATTTTGGGCACCTGAGCTTTTGACTGGCACCTGAGGTGGGGGATGGGGCAATTTTGTGGGACTGAGTCTTTAACCAGTGGGATTTGACACTATCTCTGGGTGGACAATGTCATAATTCATTAAAATGTAGACACCCAGCTTGTGTACAGTGTAGGGAACACACACATACACAACTCTCTCTCTTTCTTACACACACACACACACACACACACACACACACACACACACACACCCCTATATGTTGGAATTGGTGACTAGAACAAATGTAGCAACTCTAGCAGAAATTTCTTTACTCTGGGCCTCCCTGGTGGCACAACGGTTTAAGCACAGCACTATGAAGTTATCCAGAGCTACTGCAGCAAGAGTTCGCTACCTGGTAAGCCAGGGAGATTCCCACATGGTGCAGCAGACCTCTCCTGCCTGACCTCCTGCTCCCCTCAGCAGTGTATTTCAGTCAATCTGCCTGTTCTGCTCCCCCACTCTGTCTCTGGTGAATCCTCTCTCCACCCCACACCTCTGGCCTATACCCCAGCTTGTATTCATAAATAAATAAATCTTTAAAAAAATTTCTTTATTCTTTGAATGAATCATTAATCCAGAAGCCTAGTCTCTCTTTGTTGGATTACTTGAAGGGTTTCTTTTGACTCCTTACCAGTTTCTCTGTTCTTGCACTTTCCAAACTAAAAGTCTGACCAGCTTTGCAGTGACAGTGGTCACTGAACAGTATTCAGAATTTTGCTTTTTCTGGCAGGGCACTTTCTCATCAATCTCTAACCTCGCGGAAGAGCCTACAGGTGTTCCCAATTTCAGCAGTTCAGATTTCAAACAAAATATTTGGTTAATTAATAGCATTTTTAAAAATTCTCTGAATCTCCTATGTCTAGTATGTAATTTGAGTAAGCAATTGGTTTTTTGAAGTGGTTGGCAGATCTCCTTTCTGATGAATATTTTAATACCTGCAATAGTCCTTCAAAATTAAAATGCTGCCAGATTTTGCTTTTGATAGTACAATACAAACTAATGGATTTTGTCAGCCATGAATGGATAAATAGGGCTTTCTCTTTATTCATGGAAAGGATTGGAACTAAAATTATTGGGTAGCCTATGGATAGAGCTTAAATTCTTATACTGACTCTTCCAAAATCTGAATAAATTGGGGGCCTCCCTGGTGGTCCAAGGTTAAGTCTCAGCACTATGAAGCCATGTGCGGCGCAGGCCGGGGAGCTGCCCCACATGGTGCAGCAGACCTCTCCTATCTCGCCCATGTTCCCTTCAGCAGTGTATTTCAGTCTATCAGACTGTTCTGCTCCCCACTCTATCTCTTGTGAATCTTCTCACTGCTCCTCTCCCCACACCTCTGGCCTGCACCCCAGCTCTTTTATGCATAAATAAAATAAATCTTTAAAAAAAAATTTTAAATAGGGCCTCCCTGGTGGTGCTATGGGTTAAGCACAGCACTATGAAGCTACTCAGAGCCACTGCAGCATGAGTTAAATCCCCGGCCAGGGAGCTTCCCACATGGCGTAGCAGACCTCTCCTGCCTCACCCGCTGCTCGCCTCAGCAGTGTACTTCAGTCCATCTGCTTGTTCTGCTCCCCACTCTGTCTCTGGTGAATCTTCTAACCACCCCATACCTCTGGCCTACACTCCAGCTTGTATGCATAAATAAATAAATCTTTTAAAAAATTAAAAATTAAAATTTGAATAAATTAATTATAAGTTATTCGGTTCAATAAAATACATTGAACCCCATTTTATAAAAATCAAAGGTTTTAGAGTAGAGTTGTCCCAACAATTTCCTAGAATAGTCTATACAAATAGATAAGCATCTGAAACTAATTTATTTTTAATTCCTTATTAGGTAAAGAGAAAACCCAATAGATCTTTTTAGTCCACAAAATCTTAAGGTATTCTCTGTTATATTTCTTACTCAATTCCTACAAAAAGAAGAGTATTTTCAAAATATGACCTGAAGACCTAGTGGGAAAATCTCTCCCAATTAATACCAATGAAAGAAAATTTGTTTAATTAGAGACAGTCTCTAGAAAAAAGCCAGTCCAAAAGAGGTGTGAATTATCTTCAGTTCTTTTCCACTCTATCTTCATTACACTCTGTACTATTTCCTAATTTTAGCTTAATAAGGAATTAGCTTGTTCAGTAAGATATTATCTACTAAAACCTATTAATTTTTACATTCACATTTCCTAATATATTTATTTCATATTTATATAAGCTAGAGTCATTGGTGTATTCATCTGTTCATTCATTCATTGCAGATTTCCTGTCTTTCCAGGTCTATAAAACTTGATTATGTTACAGTCCTGTCTTGGACCACCTCACAATTTAGTGGAGAGGACAGATATGTAAATAAATAATTATAGGGCTGTGGTAAATGTTATAACAAAGATATTTTCAAAGAACTACCAAATTGCTGGGGAAAGAGTAATTAGCATTTGGAAATAGAATCTTCTGGTGGGTTTTTCATGGAGATGATCTTTGAATATCTTCGCAGAAGGAGCAGGTCCTACTTCTTGGGTGAGTCATGCATTCGTGGCTATATATTAATGTCTTCCAAGTCTCTAGCCCAGATCTCTCTCCTGGGCTTCAAATTTGTGACTACAAATGCTTACTGGCTAACTACCTCAAGATGTTCAACAGGCACCTCAAAGTCCAAAACCAAACTTACCTTCATCACCTGACCTACTTTTTTCCCCCACAACAATCTACATCTGTCTATTCTTGTGTATCTCGGTTAGGTTTGTCATCCAGCCAGCTCTTGAAGCTCAGCACTGGAGAATGATTTTGTGTTCTGGTTTTTTATTGCTATGTAATAAGCTCTCTGAAACTTAGTGGCATAACAATTTGTTACCTTTCATGAGTTTGTGGGCTAACTGGGCTCCTGTGAGTACTTCTTGTTAGGTTCTCTCAAGTAACGTCAGATGTTGTATGGAACTGTGGTCATCACCCAACAACCCACTTACATGACTGGCCCTTAGTGCTGGCTGCTAGCTGAGCACTCAGCTGGAGGTCTGGATTTCCCTCAATGTATGTGCTGGATTCTCATTCTGAGAGACTCAGGCAAACCTTCCTCTATCTTGGAAGTCATGTATTGGCATTTCTGTCTATTCCATTAGTTTTAAAGGAATATACCAGAGTCAATGTGATACCACTATAGGAGTGTGTTTCAGTGGAGGCCATCTTTAGAGACTAGCTCCCCATCTTGACTTTTCCCTCCCATCCATTTACTTTCTTCCTTTTTTTTTTTAAAGATTTATTTATTTATGCATACAAGCTGGGGTGCAGGCCAGAGGTGTGGGGGTGGTGAGAGGATTCACCAGGGACAGAGTGGGGAGCCGAACAGGCAGATCTATTGAAGTACACTGCTGAGGGGAGCAGCAGGCAAGGCAGGAGAGGTCCTCTGCGCCATGTGGGAATCTCCCTGGGCAGGTATCGAACTTGTGCTGCAGTGGCTCTGGATAGCTTCATCGTGCTGCACTTTCCCAAAGTTGATAGAGTAATCTTTTCTTTTTTCAGTGGCCTTTATATTGAGAAATACTAGATAGGTCCACAAAATATAAATGTGCAGTTTAAGACATTATTTTAAAGCAGGCTTCCTATAGTTACAAGAAGTGAAATATTGCCAGTACCCTAGACTACTCATCTCTTCCCAGTTATCCCCCTTTCCCTGCCCCCTCATGAAAAGTAAATACTCTCTTGAGTTTTATGGAAAGCACTCCCTTGTTTTGTTTTGTAATTTTACCACCTAACTAGTCATCTCTATTTTTTTAAAAGATTTGTTTGTTTATGCATACAAGCTTGGGTGCAGGCCAGAGGTTCAGGGTGGTGAGAGGGTTCACCAGAGACAGAGTGGGGAGCAGAACAGGCAGACCAACTGAAATACACTGCTGAGGGGAGCAGCGGGCAAGGCAGGAGAGGTCTGCCACGCCATGTGGGAAGCTCCCCAGCGGGGCATCAAACTTGTGCAACATCTGCTGACAGCTCCACAGTGCTGCACTCACCCCGTTGTGCCACCAGCGAGGCCCTAACTAGTCATCTCTAAACAATATAGTTGAGGTTTGCCTGCTTTTAAATTTTATATCAACAAACGTATATGACATATAGTCCATTGAGTTTGACTTCTCTCATCCAAAATTGTGTAGATTGTTCATCTCATGCCTGTGTTTGTAGTTCATGTATTCATTGTTACGTAACATTCCACTGTATTATGATATGTACACTTATTTATCTATTCTACTGTTGGAAATTTGTTATACTGATTCCTTCTGCCTTATCATCCTTTTTCAAAATTCTTTCAGCAATTCTAGTTCCTTTGCATTTTCAAACAAATTTTAGACTAATGTTAATGATATCTCCAAAAACTTCACTGAGAAATTTTTAAAAAAGATTTATTTATTTACGTATACAAGAGCTGGGGTGTAGGCCAGAGGTGTGTGTGGAGGGGGTGAGGGTGAGAGGATTCACCAGAGACAGAGTGGGGAGCAGAACAGACAGATCAACTGAAATACACTGCTGAGGGGAGCAGCACATGAGACAGGAGAGGTCTGAGGCACCATGTGGGTAGCTTCCTGGCTGGGGATTTAACTCATGCTGCAGTGGCTGCTGATAGCTTCATAGGTTGAGACTTAACCCCTTGTACCACCAGGGAGGCCCTATGACATTTAACTCTTTACTTGGCACACAGGTCCTGGACCCTGCCTACTTTTTTCACTCACCTGCACTAACTATAATCCCATTTGTCTAGCCCTCTTCGGAAGAAGTCAAATAATTTCATATCAACGCCCTTGCACTCAAATGTCCGCCCTTTGCCTCAAACACCCCTCTTCTTGACCTAAGTTTCTTCTTATCATGCAGGTCTCAGCATAAATGTTACTTTCTCGATGACTGTCCCTTGCCACTTAGTCTAAAGTAGTTCATTACATCAGTTTTCTTTCTTCTTTTATAGGAAAAACAAAATAAAATACCCGTTATACCATTATACTCCCTTCACCCTTACTCCCACCCTAACCCCACCCTCTTCACCTCTTATAACCTCAGTTCCCTTATCAATGCCCACTATTTTAATTTTGTTTTATCTATTCTTCTGCCTTGTTTCTCTATATTGCCCATATATAAGTGAAATCATCCAAAATGTGTCTTTATTTTTCTGACTAATTTCACTTTGCATAATCTCCTCAAGTTCCTTATATTTTGCAACAAATGGCAAAAATTCATCTTTTTTAAAAATAGATGAATAATATACCATTGTGTATATATTACTGCATCTTCATTTTCAACTCATCTATCAGTGGAAACTTAGGTTGTTGCCATATCTTAGCTACTGTAAATAATGTTGCAATAAATATTGTGGTACATATAACTCTTCAAGTTAATTGCATATTCTTTGAGTAGATACCCAGAAGTGAGTTCACTGGATCATATGGTAGTTCTAATATTAGTTTTGTTTTTTTTTAAGATTTATTTATTTATTCATACAAGCTGGGCACAGACTAGACGTATGGGGCGAGGAGAGGGTTCACCAGAGACAGAGTGGGGAGCAGAACAGGAAGATTGATGGAAACACACTGTAAGGGGAGCAGCGGGCGAGACAGGAGAGGTCTGCCCCACCATGTGTGGGAATCTCCCCAGCGAACTTGCGTGGCAGCTGCCAACAGCTCCACAGCGCAGCACCTAACTGCTGCGCCACCCAGGAGGCCTTAATACTAGTTTTTTGAAGAAAGTTCATACTGCTTTCAAAAATGGCTGCACCAGTTTACATTCCCATCAATTGCGTATAGAGCTCCTCTTTCTCTGCCTCCTTATCAACACTTGTTGTTAGCAATCTCTTGATGTAAGTGATTTTGCAGGCGTGCGATCACAACTCTTTGTGATTTTTATTTGTATTTCCCTGATTAGAAGTAATGATGAATATTTTTTCATACATTTGTGAACCATCTGTATATCCTTTGTGGCAAAGCGTCCATTCAAATCATCTGCTCACTTTTTAAAAAGATTTATTTATTTATGCATACAAGCTGCGGTACAGACCAGAGACCTGGGGTGGCGAGAGGGTTCACCAGAGACAGAGTGGGGAACAGAACAGGCAGATCGATGGAAACACACTGCTGAGGGGAGCAGCGGGTGAGGCAGGAGAAGTCTTCCACACCACGTGAGAATCTCCTCCGGGTGTGGAACTAGAGGTGCCGCTGCCAACAGCTCCACAGCACAGCGCCTAACCACTGCACCACTGGGGAGGCCCTCCCAGGTTTTATTGTGGCTGTTTTAAAAACCATGCCTGTGGCAAATATACTCCCAGATATTTTTTAGAAAACTTAAAAAACAATATTTATATGTGAACTTCAGTGATTTGTTCATAGCAGACAGAAGCTTATTTTAGTAGAAATTGCTAGAGTTTCTTAAGCAAACAGTGAAAGCTCTGCGTGATAATTTTCAAAGCACTAAAATTTTTCAGTCTGAAATTATATTAAAGGTGTGTCCCAATCTAATGACTTTAAAGCCATCGCTTATAATCTGAGGATCATTTTTCCTTTCTGTAAATAGACACAGAATGTTCACAGAAGTCTGGGAAGTCAGTGGTAAAATAGAACATAGTTGATGCTTGACAACTCTATTTTTGCCTGAAGCAAAGCAAGATAGGATATTACACTCTGCCCTTCTTGAAGGATTAGCAGGAAGCTGTTAGGATGAACCCTACTAAATCAGAGAGAAAATCTACATTGAATTAACCTGGGACAAAAGCTGGGCGTGTTCTGCAAAGCATAATCTGTTTTTCCTTTTATTTAGCCTGGTTGTTCGGGGATCCACCATATCACTCATTGTTCAAGTCTGAGGACACAGTGTAATCAAGTGAAGTGGACATAGTATTTTCATCTCTACCAGTTACACTGTAGAAGATGTGCCCACTAGGGCACATTTTCTGAGACTAAATGAGAGGCTGAAACAATACAAACATAAAGTGAGTTTTGATAGTCTCTAGTAGCATAAGCAAATCTGGTTAATTGTTAAACCTCCAAAGTTATCACAGTTTAAATTGGCAGACTGATAAATGCAAAACATGAAACACTGGAAGATAAAAGGGACCTCTCTATTGGGCCCAATAAAAGGAAATACATTAAGATTGATAATTTTACATCATTTAATTCTATCTTAAAATCTACTTCCCATCGTGTTTTTATGTACAGTTGACAAAAAAATGCAAACAGTTGGTAATTCTCAAAGTTGGAAAGGGTGGGAGGAAATAGGCACATGGTTGTTAGAGAATAAATCTTTGGAAGGGTATTTTTGTCTACCAAAATTTAAAATGCATGTATTATTTGATCCAATAATTGTACTACTGGAAATTTGCCTGGTGGTATATTTTTGCGAGAGTATGCCTATTTAATTGGAGCTTTAATTGTAATGACGAAAATCTTGGGATAACTCAATCATGTGTTAGTAGGAAACTAAATAAATTATGATGTACAAAAGAAAATCTGATCTTATCTCAGAAATAAGAAAACTGGGGGCCAGGATGTTCAGGTGACTTGGGGAAAGTCCTTGAGTAACCTGGTGACAGGCCAGGATGAGACGTCAGGTCCGGTCAAGCTCCTGACTTCAGAGTCTCTGGGAAAACTGAAATTTAGTTAATTTAGATCTAATTGTTGAATAACCATTTCCTGAAAGACACTGTGCATCACATATTTAAGCAATGGCCTCATCGTTACTACATTTTTAAAAAATAACTTTAAAGTGGACCTCCCTGGTGGCACAACAGGTTAAGTCCTAGCACTATGAAGCTATCCAGAGCCACTGCCGCACGAGTTTGAGCCCCAGCCGTGGAGCTTCCCACATGGCGCAGCAGACCTCTCCTGTCTGGCCCGCTGCTCCCCTCAGCAGTGTACTTCAGTGGAGCCACCTGTTCTGCTCCCCACTCTGTGTCTGTTGAATCCTCTCACCCCCACACAATTCTGGGCTACACCCCAGCTCTTGTACGCATGAATAAAAAAATCTTTTAAAAAAATAACTTCAACATGGCTTAAATGCATTGAAACAAACTATTATTTCCTCCAAAAGGAAGGCACTGCTCATGACTGGGCACCTACCTGATTCACCTGCACCAAGATATACAGGCAAATTGTGCTGTAGCGTGTGGTGTCAGCACTGAGCATTGCGCCAAGGTGACTAGAAATGTTCTGAGGACCTCGTAATACACCAGATTAGGTCTTCTCTCATTAAAAAAAAGCAAACTATAAGGCCTCCCGTGCGCTGTGGAGCTGTCAGCAGCGGCGACGCGGGTTCGACGCCTGGCCCAGGAGATTCCCACATGGCGCGGTAGACCTCTCCTGCCTGGCTCACTGCTCCCTTCAGCCATGTATTTCTGTTGATCTGCCTGTTTTGCTCTCCACTTAGTCTCTGGTGAACCCTCTCGCCGCCCCATGTCTCTGGCAGGTACCCCAGCTTGTATGCATAAATAAATAAAATCTTTTTAAAAATAAAAAAATAAATAAAAACTATAGAGATGTAACTTATATTTAGTGCCCAATTCATAAGTGCCCAAGTCAAAAGTATTCACCTTGATGAATTTTCACACACACACACAAACACCCACACACACACACACACACACACACCTTCCCCACCTCCACTGCACCGTGGAGCCACCATGCAGATCAGGCATGTCTCCTGCTCACACCTCCCATCAATACCCCACAAAAGTAACCACAGTTCTGGCTTCTAACACCAAAGACTAATTTGCAAGGCTTTGCTATTTAAAAAAAAAAAGCAGCTGATAATTTAAAGTAGTGGTCTGGATAAGGGGCCAAGAGTGTCCAATCTATTCCTCTTTTAAATTCCCCTTATATTTCAATTTAGCTTCCTTGTTCATTGTGTTCTTTTTTTTTCATTGTGTTGTTGTAAAAAAATTATTGTGTGCCTCCCTGGTGGCGCAGCGGTTGTGCGCTGCACTGTGGAGCTGTCCGCAGTACGCAATGCGAGTTGGACGCCCAGCCAGGGGGATTCCCACATGGTGCAGCAGACCTCTCCTGCCTCGCCCGCTGCTCCCCTCAGCAGTGTACTTCTGATCTGCCTGTTCTGCTCCCTACTCTGTCTCTGGTGAACCCTCTCGCCGCCCCACGCCTCTGGCCTGTACCCCAGCTTGTATGTATAAATAAATAAATCTTAAAAAAAAATTATTGTGTGAAAGAATCTTACATTTAATACATCTGTTCTAGAAAGAGAATTTTTCTAACCTTTTAAAAGTAGTTTATTTGTGCTTGAACTTTTGGCATGCTCCAAAGATCAGAGGAAATGAACAATGCGGAAGGAGGAAAAGAATTATAGAGGGATGTTGGTTTTTTTTTTTTTGCCTTAAGTTCTATTTTTCCTACCTGCTACAATTTCTTACTGCTTTTACTCAGTGAGCAAAAGTCGCCAAAATGTGTGTATAGTCACTAAAATGTGTGTATAGCATCTTTAAGATCTTATACACTGAAACATAATTTTTCTTATTTCACACTTAGGAATAAATGCAGTAAAGTTGTAATTTGAGCATAAAGTCTTCAGGAAGAAAGCAGGTTCTGAAATGGAATTTGTTGAAATTTGGGGATGAAGACATTTTTCTAACTTGAAAAATAACAAAAAAATAAGTTTGGGGGGTAATAACTCTGGAATTTCAAAGAGCTGAGTTAAAGGACGATGACATTGGACCCTGATCCAAAAATCTGGTGCTGGATACTAATGGAATGGGGGTGAGGGAGTTCCCAGTTGAGTCTAGAGGACCCAAAGTTCTGTCATCTGGAGTCAATTTGTTGGGGGAGAAAGGATGGCCTCCACAGATGGGTTTTTACAAACACCACCCCCACCTCAGACCAGAGAGATCCAAGACACCTAGGATTACAAATCCCATAATGCCATCATCACTGAAGGGAGGATGTTGAGAACTGAGGGTGAAGTTAAGCAGCCCGTGTTTGGTATTTAACCAGTCACATAGGCTTTGTGGGGGCTCTCTCTTTGGCTGTTGGTCTGGTTTGGTGCACCATTGGGATTCTAGCTCAGCAGAACTGGTAGGACACATTCACCAATTTATTCTTTTATTTTTCCTTAAGTTGTCTTTTATTTCCCCTCCTTTTGTAAATAAACCTTTATTAATTTTATTGTGTGTGCCTGCAATTGAGTCTTATTATATGTCCCTTTTAAGTGCACAGGTAAGGACCCACAGTCAGGCATCCCATTTAATATTGGGAATGCCCTGTAACAAACTGACCTCATGCAGTCCCACCCAACCGGAGCAAATTCCCTCTGAGGTGTAGGGACGTGAGTATTGAGACAACTCCAATTCCAAAACACTTGCAGCTATGCTGAAGGAAGCTAAGAAATCACTTTTAGGAGGCTGGAGATGGCAGTGGCAAAGAAAACCATGCCTTCTGCAAACAGTGACCCATCCCCAGACTCTTACAGAGAGGAAGGTAAAACTTGAACAGAAAAGAGTACAGAACAATTGAATATAAATTTCAGCAATGTCGTAGGGAATGGCAAGATCAAAGTGCCCACTGATGGGGCGTAAAGCTGTAAAGTCAACCTTCAAAATATTGGTGCAAGATGACAATTGATACATATTTAAAATCTTTGATTTCCTTACCCATTGCACCCTTTAAAATACTCTACAAATAATTTTTGACATTGTTTAACAGTAAATATAAATATTTTGGGAGTGGGGAAAGAAAATCAGAATACTTGTGATTAGAGGGAAGACCTCACGCTGACACAAAATGATGTTGCTCTAGAAATGAAATTAGGAGGTAAGATACTTCATGGTGAGTGCTTAGGTGTAGTGGGCTGGCTCGGTTGGGGAGGCGGGGTTCCCTTTTTGTTTCTGCTCTCACAGAGGTGTGATGGCTCCTAAGATCAAGGTTTGGCCATGGCAAGATTTGAATTAATCACTGCTTTTGCAAAGATTGCTCATTACACTGGTCAACAGTGAGATCATTACTGACTTAAAAAGGCCCTAATCTCGGGCCTCCCTGGTGGCGCAGTGGTTAAGTGCTGCGCTGTGGAGCTGTCGGCAGCGGCGACGCGAGTTCTACGCTCGGCCAGGGAGAATCCCACATGGCGTGGCAGACCTCTCCTGCCTTGCCCACTGCTCCCCTCAGCAGTGTACTTCTGATCTGCCTGTTCTGCTACCCGCTCTGTCTCTAGGTGAACCCTCTCGCCGTCCCCACGCCTCTGGCCTGTACCCCAGCTTGTATGTATAATAAATAAAAAAAAATAAAATAAATCTTTAAAAAGGCCCTAATCTGTAGTATCTTGGTGTGCTGAACTTGAATATAACCCTGAAAATTTTTTATTAGCTCTCATTTTGAAGATATTTCATAGAGTTCATTTTATATGTTTCACTGTGTAAATTTATTCAGTAGGACTGCAACAACATCCTAAATCAGCCTAGAATGATGTAATGTTGCATTGCATTGCATAATACCATCATGCACACATCATCCAGAATTGATTGCATCATTTTCTGATGCAATGCAATATTACTGCCAAGTGGCTGCTGAAGTAAGCTGACGTCAGCAGTGCACTATAGAAAGCCCTGTCGGGAAGGTTGAACATTGAAAATATTTCAGACTTTGTGCGAGACAGTTGAAGCTACTGTTCCATAGAACTGTTATTATTTTATCCATTTAGGCACAATACAGAACAGTCATGCCTTGAAAGTGTGTTAATAGGATGGACAATTTCTGCTCTATTTGTGGGGAAGTGGCATTTGCCAACCTGAAGAAAAGGATCACTTCTCGAGTGAAGAAGGCTTATCATCTTTACTTGGGATTCAAGGTTGGTGACCAAGACAAGCCTTAGGCCCCTCATATATGCTGTGCTACATGAACAACACAGCTTTCACAGTGGTGAAATGGCAAAAGACCATCAATGCCTTGTGCAGTCCACATGGTGTGGAGAGAGCCAAGCAACCACATAAAAAGACTATTACTTCTGCTTGGTTCCTCCTCTTTCTGGCAGAATAACGAAGAAAAAAGAAGTTGAGAATAGTCTACCCAAACATTCCGTCTGCATTGAGAACAGTTCCACATGGTGAGGGACTCTTCCTATTCCAGAATCTTCAGCAGAATATTCTCTTGATTCATCTGATGAGGACAAGGGTGAGCTGACCTGTTCTTTTCCTGTTCCATCAGCATGCAGTGATCCAGATTTTCACTGTGGTGCATCATCAACCCCACACAGACTAACACAGGAAGAACTAAATGACCTGGTTCGTGATTTGGACTTATCCAAGAACAAGACAGAATTGCTAGGATCAAGACTCCAACATTGGAATCTTCTAGAAGAAGGTGTCACAGTTACTTTATATTGAAAGCGCCACCAGCAGTTGGAGCCTTTCTTCAGAAAGGAAAGGACTCTGGTATTCTGTTCCAATACTGAGGACCTCATAAACGCCTTAGAAATCACTCATGATCCACAAGAATGGAGGTTATTTCTAGACTCTTCGAAACTGAGTCTTAAGGCTGTGCTTTTGCACAATGGAAACCATCTTCCATCTCTTCTCTTTCTGAACAGCTGTGCAAGAGACAAGCGAAGAAATCTAAGAAGTAGTCTATGACTTGATTTTTTACAGGTACTGTAGGCCTATTACTATTGGCATGCATTTCGTGATGTAAACATCAATTTATTGCAGATTACAAAAAAAACCCAGAGCCAAAATTAGAATTTGACTGTCATATTCATGTTGAGCACATACAGATAGATTGGAAATGACTAATTTTACTTCAGGAACATAGCTTTTGTAAAAATTTGTTGGCCAGTATTATATCCAATCTCTTTTACGTTGGAATTCTAAGGTTGGGATAAAACAAAGACTGTAATTCATCTCTCATGGCCCTGGCTGATATGAAAACCATAACCACCAACACATCTCTCTGAGATTTATACATTTCGGAATAAGAAAAAAAAAAAGGCTCTTCCTGGTGCCTTAGGGGTTAAAGTCTCAACGCTGTCAAGCTACTGCCCACCACTGCAGCGTAAGTTTGATCCCTGGCCAGGGAGCTGACCCACATGGCACAGCAGACCTCTTCTGTCTCACCTGCTGCTTCCCTCAGCAGTGTATTTCAGTCGATCTGCCTGTTCTGCTCCCCACTCTGTCTCTGGTGAATCCTTTCACCCTCCCCCAACCCCCTGCTGTACCTCTGGTCTACACCCCAGCGCTTGAATGCATAAATAAATTTAAAAAATTTTTTTTAAAAGAAAAAAAAATTTCCTTCCTACTTCTACACATTGGAATGATGGATATAAAGTGAAAATCTCCACCCAAAAAAGCATACTTACTGAAGAGCGCAACTGAAAAATCAAGTTGCCATGATCACCAGCCATTTATGGTATATCTGGTGACACAGAGGAGTAGTGGAGATAACAGAAGCAGAAACACCAAGTGGGGAGCAACATTTTGTCTTCCTCTCAGGAATGTAGGTAAGAAAGCAAGACATATAGAGCAGCTTTGTGTTTATTGCATAGTGAATTTTGGGAGGAAATGTCTATAACATATATGTTCCATTAATGCAAAGAAGGGAAAAATTCACACTAAGGTGATGAAGTCCAATTTCGAAATATTACTATTTCTACACAACACTATTCTTTGCTTACGCAAAAGTTTTATTGGCTAAGCTCACTGAATGTTTGCTATGATTATTGTTCTATTATTCACTCCTAATCAGACCTTTGAAATGAGCCAGACTATCATTATAAACCAATTTGTCTTTTTTATATTTTTCTGTAGAAGAACTGAGTGCAGGCCAGAGGTGCGGGGAGGGGGCGGTGAGAGAATTCACCAGAGACAGAGTGGGGAGCAGAACAGACAGAGCTTCTGAAATACACTGCTGAGGGGAGCAATGGGTGAGACAGGAGAGGTCTGCTGCGCCATGTGGGTCAGTCCCTCTTGAGCTGGAGAGGTGATAGCACTGAGATTTAACCCCTAAACCATAAGAGAGGACCAAACCAATTTGTCCCTTTAGGCAACTTCTTATAAGAAGGAAAATACAAAGGATGAGTATCACACAATTAAAATCCACTAGTAAGGAAGTTTGTGAAGCTTCCCTGAAGGTTTATTTTAAAATGTCTTAAATGTCTCCCATACATTGAGGAAAAACAACTTTTGGGTTAACATAAACAACAGAGTTAGCTGCTGAAAAAGAGCTGACAGCACAGCAAAGGAGTGTATTATCACTTCTTGTTAAAATTTTAATTTTCTAAATGATTTAGTAATTAGTTTCCTGAGAAAGAATATTGTCTATCTTGGGACAAGAATCATTACCTGTCAGCCTGGATAACCCAAGCTTCCAGCAGGGGAGTGTGGGAGCCGTGAAAGACGAGTTTTTCTTATTCTGACAGATTTTGCCATTCGACATACAAATACATATGTAAAGTGAACTTCGGGATAAAATGAAAGACTTGTGAAGCTAGGTTACAAAATCTCCCCCTAAAATCAAATGAAGTTAACGAAAAAGAAGAAACTCACAGAATGCTACACCTGAAGGTCCTTCTCCCCCACTGCAGATTATCAAAACACGGCAGCTGCTTTTATCTTTTCTGTCCTCCAGCTTGGCAGGAGGGTGTGACCTGCCAGGGAGAGGCAAAAGGCAGGTGAAGCAGAGGTGAATAGCAGGAAATAAATGCCACCTTTTTCCTTGGTCAAAAACAAAGATTTCATGACTCTTCTTTAAATTGAAGGTAAGTTAGAATATGAATAAATACATCCCAATACACTGTGATGAGTTATGCAATTTAAACCAGGAATTTAAAAAAAAATAAAGGGGAAAAAAACCAGTATTTTTAACCCCCAAAGAGCAACCACCAGGTCTGGCAATCCTGAGAGCCTGTGGCTGGCTGAAGCTCTGCCCCTCCTCCCTTCTCCCCCTCAGCCCTGCACACACCAGTAGTTGTACACACTGTCTGTTTTTCTCCTCTTACTTAGTTAAAAAACAGTATCTTTACTTCCCCTGGGAAGGAAAATTCCAAGCCACCCTTCTAGCTGGCTGTGCTCCCACAGGTTTTAAGCTCTGGGCGATAAAGTACTAGTGAAGAGAGCATTTCCACTTCTCTCTTTCTGGATGTAAAGCAGATTTGTTGGCTGGAACTGGAGTGACTGTGAGAACCTCCCCTGTGAACTTGAGCTTGAGACCCTAACCTGCGGAGTATCATGTCGACTGTGACGGCCTGTCAGTTCTGTGATTCTGCTGCAAGGCACAACACTCATCAACAAATCTTGGAGAGACAGAAATGATGAAAGTGTCTCCAATACTTAAAATGACCCACGCTCTATGCCAAGAGCTTACCGTGAATTATAATTAAATACTCATAACATCCCTCTGAAGTGAGTGTTGATATCATCCCCATTTTATAGGTGATAAAAATGAAGCTTAAAGAGACTTAAAATTTTGCTCAAAATGGTACAGTTACTAACTTCTAGATTCAAACCTCAGCAGTCTGACTTGAGTCCTTTCCCTTAGTCTCAATATTTGACCCAGTGAAGAGAAAATAGAGTGGACAATTCAGAAAACATTTCAAATTGACCATGGAATGCACTCTATGACTTCCCAGTATATACAGAGGGAGGAGGAAGGCAAGGGTTGTTGAATACTAAATGTCATTGGCTTAGAGTATTGAATATTTCATCTCTGTCGCAATGCCATGAGGGCTCAAGGGGGAAACAGTACTCATCAGAGCATCTGTAAAACTTGTTTAGGTTTTAGGGGGCCTCCCTGGTGGCGTAGGGTTCAAGTCTCAGAGCTATCACCACGAAGGCCCAGTCCATTGTGGCAGCCTGAGTTCCATCCGGCCAGGGAGCTGATCCACATGGCACAGCAGACCTCTCCTCTCTCGCCCGCTGCTCCCCTCAGCAGTATATTTCAGTAGATGGGCCTGTTCTGCTCTCCACTGTCTCTCTGGTGAATCCTCTCACACTCCCACACCTCTGGCCTACACCCCAGTTCTTCTACACAATAAATAAATAAATCTTAAAAAAAACAGAACAAAAAACAAAACTTGTGTAGGTGCCACTGGCCATACTAACTGAAGAGTAATTGTAATGAAAAAAATTAACATCATCAATTCTATTCCTCCCATAACCTGTCAGTTTCCAATGAAGTAAAAACACTGCTGGGTTTTCTTAAATGCTTAGAAACACCAATAAACACACACTGAGCAGCAAGTTGCACTTGAATGAGGGCCAGAAGTGTCAAAAGAAAAGAACCAGCTGTCAGAAGGAAAAGATGGAGTCAAGAAGAGGCGCTGGAATCTTATCTACAGAGTACAAAGCAAGGTGCGCAGTTGGCTTATGTGGCTGTAAAGAGGTAGTAATGTAAACATTTTAACAAGGAGGTTGCCTCAAATCCTTGCAAGCCAGTGTTTGCCCTCTGAATAGCCAAAGCCCATATAAAGATAACATTCACAACCAAGTCAGCAGTTTGATACAAACTAGAGCTACAAACCAGGGACAGTGAGGACAAGGAGAGAGGAAGTTCAAGGGCACAGAACGTGGTAGCCCAGCAAGTTCTCACCATTGTGCCAGAAAGTTCTTCTGTTTTTACTTTTACCTCTTTTTGGTAAAGTCTGCTTTATGACTGAAAACAAGGTAACGAAACTTGTAAATAATTTACACATTTTATATGCATTTTTCTTGTCCAAAGTCCAATTCCCTCAGAGCCTGGCAACTCTATGGTCATCTAATTAGTGTGAAGATCCAACATAATTGATGCTTGAATGTTGCCAAGTATAAAAGCATAAACACCACACTCTTTCCCAGAGGTTAAATTCGTTGGAGCGCTTAAACACTGTGCTTTAATGTCTTCATCATCAAATACCACATATCGAGACTTGAGACTACGAGTCCGCCAGAACGGAAGTACAGTGTCACCCTGGGGTGCTGTGGAAACGTGAGGCACTAATGGAGTTCGGTGGTTTCTAAACTCATTCTCCATCAGAATCTGTCAAGCATATTCCAAGGCTCTTTCTCTCTGGAGAAATGTATTTTTACTAAATGAATTGGTATACATTGGGCCTAAAGTTTACTTATGTATTTTTTGTTTAAAGTTAGACAATAGTTTGAGAGTCTCTCGTCCCCACCTTCACGTTCTTGAGGTGACTTGTTTTGCTTGTGGAGCTGCAGTGCCAGCCCAGAAAGACAGACGGGGCAGGGGCATAGCACATGGCTCAATGCAACTCACAGGGTGGCTTAACTGTCTTACTCCTGCTATGTGAGCACAGCTGGCAGATTAGACCTCTTGTGCAGTGCTATCACCCAGGCCACATCCCAAGCTCCTCTGACCATAATTCTACTCCAGGACCTAGTGTGGTTCCAGAGAAACCGCTGCTGTCATTGACACACCACCCAGCTGCCATGTTGTTCTGGATGTCAGTGCTAATCCTGCCTACTTCTGGGGTCACCAAAGAGGTCAAGGTCTAAAAGAATTCTCCCATAATATAAGGGCATCCCTGGTGGCACAAGGGGCTAAGTCTCAGCACTAGGAAGCTATCTGCAGCCACTGTAGCACGAGTTCAATCCCCGGCCAGGGAGGTAACCCACATGGCACAGCACACGTCTCCTGTCACACCGGCTGCTCCCCTTGGCAGTGTACTTCAGTAGATCTGCCTGTTGTGCTCCCTACTCTGTCTCTAGTGAATCCTCTCACCCCCCCACACTTCTGCCCTGCACCCCAGTTCTTGTATGCATAAGTAAAGTAAATCTTAAAAAAAAAAAAAAAACAGAAGAACCTCCCATCTCCTGCAGGATCTTCCTGGCACGGGCATGCTTCTGCTCCCAGCGATGCCACCATATGCATGGCAGCAGCCACAGTAAGGTAGAAGCAGTCTTGTACCTGACAATAGATTTGTACCTCTTTTCGGTAAATCTGCCAAGATCCACATTGGGCTGGGGGCTGTGATGAAGTCCAAGGCCTGTGCATCTCAGTCTGATAGGAGCTCTGCAGGAAGAGCTCCATCCAATTCAGGTAACAGTGCTACTCCTGGCAGCAGAGCTTCAGCGGGCTCTGGATACAGGCCTCCAGAAGCACAGCATCATTGATGGCATCTAAACTATGCCCAGCTTTTGGTACCAGCAGGGCCACCCCCTTTGGGGTCAGGGATGAATCCGTGATATCATCTGACACCAGAAAGAAAGCTAGGAGCAGTTCCACAGAGCAGCCCACAGCCAGGGTCCCCCAGAGACTCTCAGCACCCTGCTTTCTGTCTCTACAACTCCTGGAATGCAGCCGGCACTGCTGAGCCCCATGCTGCTCGCCTCCAGTAGCGTGGTGCTCTAGGGCCTTCTAGAGCCAGGCAGTAGCATCTCCTGTCTCTGGGTGCCCCAGTTCATCCTCAGTCAGCACCTTGACAATCTGGGAGAGGTACTAAATGAAATCCTGTGTATTCGATTTAAATATTCAGTTTCTTGTACGTTCATTGTGAGGAAGAAATAAAATAATCTGTTCCTAGATGCTGTTTTCAGTCTTTGTTATTTGCTGGGTATTCCTAAAATCTGTGCCTGCCCAGTCCTGCATGGAACAATTCTCTGGGTCTAAACTTTAAATTGGAGGAAATATAGAAAAGACTGGGCAGGACTATAAAGAAATTAGCATAAAATTTTCAAATTCCTTAAATATAGAATTTGGAATAAACATTAGAAGTTACACACAAGAAGGCCTCTTTATATCCGAGGGCTCTCACTTCATGTAGAAGGTCTAAACTTCAGTTGAGAGGGGCCAGAGGACATCATCAGGTTGCAATCACCAAAATCCAGATTGTAGGAAACTCTCATTTGCAAGTCTGAGTGAGGTCTGTGGACCAGGAGCTTCAGTCTTACCTGGGAGCTTTCTAGACCAGATCAGCTTGACCAAGATTGAGGCAGAAGAAAGACAAGGGTTAAGCCACAGCCTCTTAGTAAAAAGCCATCCTTTGGGTGCCATGACAATCCAAACTTGGAAGATAAAATTTTGTGAATGCAGACCCTGGAAACCCTACCTATTTCTTTGAAATCCGGCTGAAGCAGATCCTTTGGCTTCCCCACTTCCATAGTCTTACCTCACGTAAATCCCTGCTTCTTCCCAGCTCCTCAGCTCCGGATTAAATCTGATTTCCTTCCACCAACCTGTCTCTTATCTCTCCAGTTTTGATTTATGAGCAACAAGCAGCCCGACCCCAAACTCCTCTAACACAAGAACACAGCTCGCCAGTAGTCTTCCCTCACTTCACACACCGGCCACAAGCTCCCAGGTCCCCAGGTTCCCCATGCTTCTGATCCACAGGCTATAAATTCAAGAACTATCCCCCTCAGTTGGCTAGAGTGACTCACAAAATTCAGGAAGAAATTATACTTTTAAGTATAGTTTTATTACAAAGGATACAAATCAAGACCAGCCAAATGGAGAGATACATAGGACAAAGTGAGGGGGAGGGGAGAAGAGAGGAAGCCCAAATGCAAGGCACCCCTGGCCTCAGGGGGCATCACCCTCCAGGCATAATGTTATGTGATTACCAGCCAGAAGGTTCATCTAGGCTTCCATGTCCAAAGATTTTATTGGGGTTTCATTTTATAGCCATGGTTGATCAAATTACACTGGTCAACAGTGAGATCGTTACTGACTTGAAAAGGCCCTAATCTGTAGTATCTTGGTGTGCTGAACTTGAATATAACCCTGAAAATTTTTTATTAGCTCTCGTTTTGAAGATATTTCATAGAATTCATTTTATATGTTTCACAGTGTAAATGTATCCAGTAGGACTGCAGCAACATCCTAAATCAGCCTAGAATTATGTAATATTACATCACATTACATAACACCATCATGCACTCATCATCCAGAGTTGATTGCATCATTTTCTGATGCAATGCAATACTACAGCCAGGCGGCTGCTGAAGTAAGCTGACGTCAGCAGTGCACTATAGAAAGCCCTGTTGGAAAGGTTGAGCATTGAAAATATTTCAGACTTTGTGCGAGACAGTTGAAGCTACTGTTCCATAGAACTGTTATTATTTTATCCATTTAGGCACAATACAGAACAGTCATGCCTTGAAAGTGTGTTAATAGGATGGACAATTTCTGCTCTATTTGTGGGGAAGTGACATTTGCCAACCAGAAGAAAAGGATCACTTCTCAAGTGAAGAAGCCTTATAATCTTTACTTGGGATTCAAGGTTGGTGACCAAGACAAGCCTTAGGCCCCTCATATATGCTGTGCTACATGAACAACACAGCTTTCACAGTGGCTAAATGGCAAAAGACCATCAATGCCTTCTGCAGTCCACATGGTGTGGAGAGAGCCAAGCAACCACATAAAAGACTGTTACTTCTGCTTGGTTCCTCCTCTTTTCGGCGAAATAACAAAGCAAAAGAAGTCGAGAATAGTTACCCAAACATTTCATCTGCATTGAGATGAACAGTTCAACAACTTGCTGCAGGGTGATGCAAAACAAGCATGGGATGCTTTTCACCTAGTGTGTACACATTTTCTTGGGAATGTTAGGGCAGAAAATTACAAGGAACTAGTAGAAGACATGCTGATGCAGTATCAGAAACTTGGCTGCAATATGTCTCAAAAGATCCACTTCCTTCATTCCCATCTGGATTTCTTCCCTGAAAACTGTGGTATGGTTAGTGATGAACATGGGGAACATTTTCATCAAGGTATCGCATCAATGGAACAAAGATACCAGGGAAAATGGTCCACTACAACGCTGGCTGACTACTGCTGGACACTCCCCAGAGATGCTCCGGAACAGCTGTCCAAGAGACAAGTGAAGAAATCTAAGAAGTAGTGTATGACTTGATTTTTTACAGGTATTAACCGTAGTCCTATTACTATTGGCATGCATTTCGTGATGTAAACATCCATTTATTGCAGGTTACAAAAAAACTAGAGCCAAAATTAGAATTTGACTGTCATATTCATGTTGAGCACATACAAATTGATAGAAATGACTAATATTATTTCAGTTACATGACTTTTGTAAAAATTTGTTGGCCAGTGTAATTGGCCATGTGATTTAACTCAATCTGCAGCTCCTCTTCCCTCACAAGGGGTCAGAAGTTTGTATGATATAATGTGGCTCAAAGCTTTTGTGGCTAGCCTCTGTCCTGGGTCATATCACTGGCAAAATTAAGTATGGTCTGAGGAGGTTCTGTTATTAGGATCAAGAATTTAAGGATGACTCAGCTGTCATTCTTTAGGTAACTGATTCTTTTTTTTTTGAGATTTATGGATTTATTCATAGAAGACCTGGGGTGTAGGCCATAGTTGTGGGGAGTGAGAGGATCCACCAGAGACAGAGTGGGGAGCAGAACAGGCAGATCGACTGAAGTACACTGTTGAGGGGAACAGCGGGCGAGGCAGGAGAGGTTTGCTGCGTCGTGTGGGAATCTTCCTGGCCGGGTATCGAACTGGTGCTACAGTGGCTCTGGATAGCTTCAGTGCTGCGCTTAACCCCCAGCGCCACCAGGGAGGCCCCATTTTTAAAAAAATATTTTTGCTGCCTCTCTTCATATATGTAGTTTTAAAATTTATTTCTTTATGCATACAAAAACTGGGGTCAGGCCAGAGGTGGGGTGGTGAGAGGATTCACCAGAGACAGAGTGGGGAGCAGAACAGACAGATCTACCGAAGTACACTGCTGAGGGGAGCAGTGGGCGAGGCAGGAGAGGTCTGCTGTGCCATGTGGGAAGCTCCCTGGCCGGGGATCAAAATCGTGCTGCAGTGGCTGCGGCCAGCTTCATACTGCTAAGACTTAACCCATTGCATCACCAGAGAGGCCCCTAGATGTTTTGATTTTTAATGGAAAATGTAAACATAAACTACAAATTTTTTAAAAAGAAAGTTAATAGTGAAATTTCATCTTCTGCTCATATCTGACCTACAACTACCAATTTCCACTTCGACAGGAACCAGCTTCTTCCATGTCTCTCTAGAGACACATTTAGAGATGTTTGATGCATTTTTTGGTCTAGATGAATACATGTTTGACTTGCATGCACAGAACACACATATATAAATAGATTTCTCAATACAGTGTGGACGCTAAACTGAAGTCATAGATGTCCATGTCCTCTTGTCATTCTGGTCTCTGTGACACAATGAAGCTCACAGGTTGGGGAAATGCACGCAGCCTGCACCACCGCGATAGCCTCACCTGCACCGCCCCCAGCCCCCAGTTAGTCAGCTTCTCTTCCATGAGTCAGGAGGTAGCCACTTTTGTGCTTCCTTCCAATTTATTCCAAATGCAAAGAAAGTAGGGGAATTTCTTTGTATTTTCTAAATCCAATATCTCTTTTCAAATAAAGAAAAATGTTCCACAGAAAAGCTTCAAAATTGAGGTCTACTTTGAAATATCCAAGCAAAGTAACATACTGGTGAAGGTGACAGACATCTGGAACATGGTGGTGTGGGGTGGGAAAGGGCTAAAAAAAAAATCACATATGCATGAAAAGATGAATATACAACAAAAAGAAAAGATAAGCAAAAATACTAACTTTAATCACCATGTTGTAAAAGAAAGAATGCTTATTTTTCATCTTTTTAAAATGGCCTTTCCTGTGTCCTCTTTGGAATAATTTGATGGCATACGTTTGACTTCCATTTGGCTTTATTCACTCAGCTCTCAGTCAGGCCTGCCAGCTTGAAGGGCCAGCCTTGATCAGCTCCTCTTTCCTGTGTGACCAGCTAAGACAGGCAATGGCTTTGCCACTCTTCCCTGAAGAGCAAGGGCGGACTTGCTTCCCATCAGCCCATGAACCCCTCATAAATTGCCTGCTCTAGTTGGGTTGCTGTTAAGTGAAAAGATTGGGGCTGCAGACTATTTTCATATTTAAACATGGAAAGAAATAACAAAGTTGGAAAAATAGTCCTGTGAATGTGATACTGTTGAAGGGGTGTGTGGCTCTGAATCTCAGAGAGGGTGGCGATAAGAGCTGGAATGGGGGCTGGGAGAGACTCACACCAAAATCTCTTTTGTTAGGGAAAAGGCTCTTAGAATCACTGATTAAAATTTGCCATTATGACTGTTTCCTGAAATTGCTCTGTTTATTCCCGTGAATGTAAGCATTGTTCCCTGTTTGCTTCTCAGTTTACAGATTCTTGTCTTTTTGTATTTACATTCAAGGTTTGGGCCCCAAAGGTGTGAAAACACTGCATGGGGGAAGGGGAGAGATTGGAGCTGAATCTCAAGGGCAATTTAAAAACAAAGGGAGGGGCCTCGCAGCCTGGTTAGGCACTGTGCTGTGGAGCTGTTGGTAGCAGCGTTGCAATTTCGAAGCCTGGCAGGGGAGATTTCCACATGGTGGGCAGACCTCTCCTGCCTTGCCAGCTGCTCCCCTCAGCAGTGCGTTTCCGTCGATCTGCCTGTTCCGCTCCCCGCTCTGTCTCTGGTAAACCCTCTCGCAGCCCCACACCTCTGGCCAGTACCCCAGCTTGTATGCATAAATAAATAAATCTTTAAAAACAAAGGGAAAAGTTCTGGAGTTGGGTAGATTCTGTCACTTGAAAAACTGGGAATTAGGCGGAAGCCAGAGAACCCAGAAGGAGCCTGTATTAGTAAGTTTATTCTACTACACAGGCAGTTATACCTCAAAGGGACATTTGGGAGACTTTGGGGCCTTAGTCTTCTAATCTGAGAAGTGGGAATTTCTGTCTCAAGATGCCTTTCAGCGAGTGGAAATTCCTCTTGTTATCTGGAAGATGCTGGACATAAATAACACTGAATTTTGTTAATGTCTCTAAAATAAGCATGAAATCTTGAATGTATTCCATAAAACTTTTAAAATTCAGATTTTTCCTTTTCATGTATGTGCTTAACCTCTTTGCTAGAGCACTAGTAGTGCTGAGAAAATAACATGATTGTCAGAGCTTGACTGTCTTCACAGAGCTATTAAGACAGGTGCAGAACAGAGTTCTGTGTGGGGTTCTGGTAGACAGACCCAACTTTTTTAATGTTTCCCCAAAGTGTTAAGCAATGTAATAATACTACCAGGGAGTAAGATAAGAATCTTTGTATCAGCCATGTAAATCAAGTAGGATTAGAATGAACAGACCGCACATGAAAGATAACGTGAGGCTTTTTTCTTTTCTCAGAAAAGAGAAAAGAAAAATCAATACTTTTGATAAATAAAAAAAAAATGTTGAGAAAAGGACAGTGAACACAAACTCAATGAGTCACTGTCAACTCATACTCAGATTATTAAAAAGTGTAAGTAAAGTATTAAGTTTTATTTTTGCTGTGCTAGTTAGCAACCTCCGTGCAGAAAGAGGCATTGTCATATATTCACTCAGCATGAGTGTCTGAAAGGAAGCCTCATGCTCTGGAAGACGTTATCAGCGGCAGTGGAAGTGGGATTGGTAAAAGATCAGGTTGGCATCCAGGAATATACCCTGAAACAATTTTTTGTATTTAAGCACACCCCACACATATTTCTAGTAGCCTTCTGACAAAGCACTTTAATCTGTCAACTTCATTTTTTACCAGGGTGGTATTTCCAAGAGGTAAGTAGTGACAGGGAACAGCTGAACTAAAAAGCTGTCTCTTAGGTCATTTGTGTTGGGACTGGTCCTTTTTTTTTTTTTCAAGATTTATTTATTTATGCATACAAGAGCCAGGAGGGTAGACCAGAGGTGTGGGGGTGATGAGAGGATTCACCAGAGTTGGGAGCAGAACAGGTTGACTGAAGTACACTGCTGAGGGGAGCAACGGGTGAGACAGGAGAGGTCTGCTGCGCCATATGGGAAGCTCCCTGGCCTGGGATCGGAATTCGTGTTGCAGTGGCTGCTGATAGCTTCAGAGTGCTGAGACTTAACCTTGCACCCCCAGGGAGCCATGAGACTGATCTTAATAAGGTTAAATTATAAAACTTCAATAGAGTAATTAATATGGAACTACTAATAGGTATAGTTCTCAACATTCTTGAGTAGTAATATTTGTATGTCAAGCATGATTTTACCAAGTATTTTCATACGTATCACCTGGCTTCATACCTTTGTCTTCTCATCTCTAAAATAGAAGTGGTAATAGTCATGACTTGCATGAGATGCAATGATCTGGTCAGTAAGTGAAGGAGTCAGATCTTAGGAGAGCAAAGCCCATGATTTTACTTTCAACAAAAAGATTCTGGGACTTTCCAGACACTTAGCACACATTAGTAAGTGAAAGAAAGATTGATTCAATGAATGAATCATGTTGTGAAAGTTTTACAGATTACTACTTATATTTAGGGGTTCATAAAATAGTATGAATTTTACTTTTCTAGACTTTGTAATAATTTCTCTCTTTAAGAAACAACCTGACAAAGTTAGAGCATTGCTGGGACCAAAGCTCTCAGACTGCTTTTATCACCTTCAAGTTCATTATGAAAGAGGCTACTACAGTGCTAAGAATAATAGTGCCATCTAGTGGCGCTTCCAGTTTTTGTCTCTAAAATTGCTTAAGACAACTCGGTTTTGTTTTACAAGAAATTTACCTAAGAGATTAAAAGTGCAATGTGATGTGTGGAATCTGTGAGCCTCAGTATTTTTCTGTCTGAGAAACCTTTTTTCAAAATGTGAGTATTTTATAAACTTTCACATATTCATTCAGATTTTCCAGATGACATATTCATGAAGTCTATTCACACTAGATGTTTCAGAAGTTTTACATTTCAGAGATTGTCTCTCAATGTCTTATCAATTTGAGAAGCAACATTAATATAATTACTTTTTAGAATAAATAATATTAAATATAGACATTGAACTTAACATATCCTGCTTTCAAAAACATGAAAATGTAAAAAAAATTATAATCAATCAAATTCATTATTCAAATATTATTCATATAGCACTGAATTTATTACTGCAATTATTTTATCATGAAAAATATTCATTAAGTGCATAATTAAATATGATTAATTTTCAAAACATTAATGGCTTTCTTATGATATCTAGCATATATAAATTTACTTTCTTTTAAATATGGACTGGGGCTTCCCTGGTGGCGCAAGGAGTTAAGTCTCAATCTAAGAAGCTATCTGCAGCCATTGCAGCAGGAGTTCAATCTCCAGCCAAGGAGCTAGCCCACATGGCACAGCAGACCTCTCCTGTCTCACCCACTGCTCCCCTCAGCAGTGTATTTCAGTCAATCCACCTGTTCTGCTCCCCCCTCTGTCTCTGGCGAATCCTCTCACCCTCCCACATCTCTGGCCTACACCCCAGCTCTTATATGCATAAATAAATAAATCTTTTAAAAATAAGTAAATAAATAAATATGGACTGATTCATGAATTTTCATGAGTTCCTCACACAGGAGTCATGCTGATCTCTGCCTCATTTCAACTTTAGTACAGGTGCTGCTGAAGCTATTACTACATAAATTTAGAAATTAGAAAAAATTTTGATTAGGCAACAAGTGCTAATTAGGAAATTATAGATTTAGTGAGAATCATCCCAGCTCACTTAAAAAACTCAGAAACTTGTTCTAGTGCAGATACTCTCCAGTTACAGAAAGTTGAACTAGTGAGATAATTCCAGAAACTTGGCATTCTCACCTACAAAATGGGATACCTGCCATCTCCTAGAATTTTGAGGATCAAATGTAATAATGCATTCTTTTTAAACTGCTCTATGATGGCATAAGTGGTGTTATTTGTGAAAATTATTTTACTGGAAGGACAGTTTCTGGGGTTTGACTCAAATTATGGTCCCATTGCTTACTAGTTGTATAACCTTGGTCAGTTACTTCCCTACTCTTTGGAATTTCATCTTTGAACAAGGGTAATAAAAATACCTACCTCCAAAGGTGGTAATGGAACATGTTAAACACATATTAAATACTCACTATAGTTTTAAACTACGTGATTACACACACACACACACACACACACACACACACACACACACACACACTCCTACTGCTATGGCCCAAAGATCAACTGTCACCATAGATCATTACTCCGTGGTTCTGAAAAAGAGAAAGATATTAAATAGACAAGAGTTTACGTGATCATATTTATTGGACACCAGAGAGGAGCACGGCCCTAATCTAGGTGCCTTATAGCACTGAACTCTACAATGCTCTTTATTGATAATACAGATAAAACAGACTGGGGTATGTCAGATTAGCATAAAACATTTAAGAAACTGAGTTTTTTAAATCTTAATCTAAACATCGCACCCCCTCCAGTCTTTCAAATGTGGGTTTAAGCAGAGAAAAACATAAAATAATTGCAGTTAAAATAATGCCAGAGCGATGGTAACAAAGGCAGGGTTGGAGCTGAGCAAATAGGCCATAGATTTTATCTCTTCAACAATTTCCCAAATCCAATTTGCCCTTGTGTCTTGCCTGGACAAAGAAATGACCTAACTGGAAGGCTTCTTGCTTCCACTCTTGCCCCTCCATTTTATACACAAGGCTGAGTTTTTAAAAGCAGCTCTTTTTTTCTCTGCCCAAAGCCTTAAGTCTGCATTTAAGCACTCAGCATCCTGTGTCCTTCCCATTGGGTACTCTCCAGTCCTCTTGCATGCCCTGCCTGTCACATGGGAACCTCCTTGTCATTCAGATCTCAGCTTAGTGCCACATCTCAGAGGCCCTCTGCTATAGTTGCTCGGTCCATCTTTGCCCAACACTTACTTGAGTTGGCTTGTTAATCCTCTCTGACCCCAGGAGGACAGCATCTTTGTCTGTCCTGGCTCCTCATTATCCCCAACACTCTAAGTGACTGATAAATATTAAATATTGATTTAATGATGGGCCAAGATTATCCCACTGTTTTTCCATCTTGAATATACTGGGGGTTTTTGTTTTTGTTTCCACCTGGTTTTGACATAGCCTGGTGCTTTTTAAGTGGAAAAGAAAACCAGATGAGGATTCTGGTACTTGTGGGGCCTTGGTCAGGTGTTTTGGCCTTTTTAAATTTCAGCTCTCATTTTTCAAGTGGAATAAAATCTTGCCTTACTCCCTTTTGAGTGGCAAGAACTGGATAACAAATGTTTGAACTCTCATGAACTTCAAAGGAGTTGATCGGTGCTCTTATTTTAAAGAGGATGAAAAATGTAGCCCAGAAAAATTAAGTGATAGCAAGTAACAGGATTTGCTTTGTGCCAAGTTTTAATGCACAAATATTAAATATAAATGCACTGGTTTTAAGCAGATAAAATATCACCATAACTTTAAGAGCGGGAATGGGTGTTGAACAGTAGAAAGCTTTTTTAGTGAATTTTTTCCTTCTTTAGATTTTTCTATTCTACTCTTCATACTGGTTGGTCTGAGGATTTTAAATGCATTCATGCCAGACTTGTCTGTCTTCCAGTCCTTTCCTACAGCTTATACCACACTAACTGCCTTCAAAGATTATTTTGCTTACAATCTTGTACTTTCTAACTTTACCTGGAATTTTCCAAAATTTTGCTCAAATATTTTCCCCCAAATGATTTCAATTTCAATAATGACTTCAGAAATGTTAGAATGAATGTCAATGGAAATATCTTAATCTTTTAGGCATTTGGGGTCTTTCATAAAGACAGCATTTGACAGTACCAGTGCCAGAATTCCCACTAATCACTCAACTTCTTGTAGCAGAATCCATGCTCTCCCTACCCCTTAAAATACCAGGCTAATGAAAATCTACCTCACAAGGTGGTGAAGATTAATGAAATCATATTGCAATGCTTTATACACAGTAAATGTTCAGTAATTATTCTTCAGAATTTTGTCATATCTTAGAATCTTAGGGCAATAAAACATTGAATGTTTTCTCAGATACATTCCATTATCATTCAATAGTTTAAAAATTTCACATACCAGGAAAAACAACTAAGGCATAATTCGTTTTTACTGCATAATGACGTTAACTTTTACTTAAATGTTCTGAAGAATACTGTCCTATATATGAAAAATTAGTTCTACCATGAAATCTGAACTGTACTAAGTTAAAATAAAAATCTGAAAAAAGAACTACCCCCAACTACCACTTGTTTAATTTTCCATTATATTCCATTTGAGTCAGCATAATCTTTATTTAAAAATAGCGTTTTTATTATATAAAAGTGTAAAAATCCAGCAAAACCAGAAATACCGAAATGTATTTTCCTAGGCTTTCACATTTGTTGATTTTTATTCAAAATCTCTTTTTCAATACAATTTACAACCTCATCCCCATTTGCAGTCTCATTATACAAGTGCTTAGTGGCAGAAAGATCTAGAATAAATACACCAAAAAAAAAGACAAAAGAGGCAAAGCTGTGAAACTAAGCTGCATGCAACAGGTCTATGAGGGTAGGGGACAGTGTCTGGGAGATGAAACAGTAAGAGTACTGGATGGTTTTAGCATAAGTTCTTTCAGTCGTCTTTGTCTTTTGCTCCATGTTTAAGGATGCGCGTGAACTCAATGTAATTGAAATTTCCCTTCTTGTCAATCGGTGCCTCTCTGTACAGCTCATCCACTTCCTCGTCTGTAAACCGATCTCCCATGGTTGTCAGCAGCTCCCTCAGGTAATCTTCCTGAATGGTGCCTGGAAGGCAGAAGAGAGAAGGGAGTCATGAGGATTTCTTGACACTTTCATGGTCCATTTCTAAACTGAGTCAACCTTATTAAATATTTCTGAATCCATATTCACATGAACAAAATAAATTAGTAAACTAAGGAAACATGCAACTATGGTGTTATGTTTCAATTACTTTTGGTGTTCTTTACTAACATTAGATTACATAGTGTAAAAAACTCAGTTAATAAATTATATGCTTACAAAATAACCTGACACAAGAATTTTCGATAGGTGGACAAATCGCTGAATTTCAGACATTTTTAAGGGAATGGGGGGCAGCCGCCCATTTAAAAAGGGGCAGTGTTGCCAAGAGCAACTGTGCAAGAAAAATGGGTGCATTTTAAAGAGTAGAGAAGGGGACAGGAAGGAGGGTGCAAGGTGTATCTGAGGAGTGGTGTGGGCGGCCAAGAAAAAGGAGAGGAAGAAATGAGGAGTAAGAAAAGTAACTAGTTAGACTTCACACATTTTAAAATGAGAAAAAACCAGGATTGCAAATGTGGATATTAATTAGCTATCCTTTTTGCTGACATTAAACATTTCTTGAAAAAGTAGTTTTTACGGTCTAAGAAATGCTATTTAAGGGACAATTCCCCTGTTGGCCTGCAGGGAGCTCAGAACCAAATTCAAAGACTGACAGCACAAACTGTAGCTTCATGACCCATATACCTGTGTCCGAGCTATTCTGTTACACTGTCCTATTGTAAATGATAGTTTCCCATTATTCCCTTTTTAAAAATTTATATGTTTACTACATGTTTTCATTTCCTGAAAAGTGTTTCACCAACCTGTGGAATAAGGTTGAAGAAAGGGCACTTACCAGTAGCTTCTTCATCAAAGCAAGCAAAGGCATTTCTGATGACATCTTCTGGGTCTGTGCCATTTAGCTTCTCACCAAACATCGTGAGGAACATGGTGAAATTTATGGGCCCTGGAGCCTCGTTCATCATGGCATCAAGGTATGCATCTGTTGGATTCTTCCCTGTAGGATTTCATATTTTAACATTTAAGGACAGAGAATTAATTTTAACAAGCAATTATTTTGTTACTGTTATGCTCCTCAACATATTTTTAAAAGTTATATCACTAACGAATGAAATCAATTTTTTTTTAAATTTTTAAAATTTTTTTACTTTTTTTAGTGTAGAACTGTGGTATAAGGGCAACGTGCGAGGGAGTGAGAGAATTCACCAGAGACAGAGTGGGGAGCAGCAGGCGAGGCAGGAGAAGTCTGCTGTGCCATATGTGGGTTAGCTCCCTGGCTGGGGATCGAACAAGCCATAGAGGTGCTAGTGCTGAGACTTAACCCCTAGGCCACCAGGAAGGACCTGAAATTAATTTTTCAATTAACTTGCATTGAGAACATTTAAAAATGACAACTTTTGAAAATTTAGAAAATCTGATAAATCATTACAAAAATGTATTTGGCGCTGAAGTTGAATGTTGTTCATTCACTGATAACTTTTCTGCAACTTTTCTTCACTATTTTTAATTAAAATAAAACAAACACTTGAAACTATGAACCAGACATTAAATGTCCATTGGGGGTAATTTTAATACCAGGTACTTAAAATACCTAAATATTTTTATTTCCAATTGAGATACAATTGCTTAGGAACTGGCATGCTTTAAGTTTTTCATTTAAAAGTTGGTAATTTAAAACTATTAAGTTAATTTAGATTTGGAGCTCCTTTTGAACGTTATAAACTATTCAGTTGTCAACGTAATCCTAAACGCTGTTTACGTGGGTCACGGAAATGTAGTCTTGTTTAGTATTGTTTATAACAGGAAATCTTAACCTAGTTTCAACTGAGAACACTTCTCCCTCTTCCAATACGGTGGTAAGGGAAGTCCTCACTTGATCCTTCCCTCGAAGTTGGAAGAAATCCCCATGGAGAGACCAGACATGTTGGCAGTTAACAAACAGCTCCTCTCTGTCCAAGCACTTGTGAGCCCCGTGTGTGGGAAAAGCAGCACTGAAGGAAGGGTCTGGATCAGTGGGCTGAATTTCCAGTTCTGCCACTTGCTGTGTGACCTGGGGAAAGGTGGCCACCGTCCACGGTTTACTTCTATAATTGGTAAACTGAACTGGCTGAACTCAGTATCTGAAAGGACCCTTCAATATTAACCTTGTATGATGCAACATGAAAAGAACATGTATAAATTAAATATTCATATTTAAGAGAACATCTGAATATTACAGTCAACTAGGTGGTAATGATAGCTAAGTCTAGAATTATGGCTCATATGTAAGTTTTAATCCTGGGGATTTAGGTAAAATGTAAATGTCAAGCTGGTGTATCTTATTGCATTACAGTCCTCACTTACTATGTCTCTTCAACATAACAAAACAAAAATTAGTCCAAAAACTTTCAAGAATCATGGAATAAGTGAAAATAGCTGAAAGATCAACTTTCCTATCTTCATTTTAACACCTCTCTTGCAGTAAATTTTATAACCTAGAAGTGTAGCCCAAAGGTGTTGAGAGAACATGGAT
Organism: Scalopus aquaticus; assembly: GCA_004024925.1. Classification (NCBI taxonomy): domain Eukaryota; kingdom Metazoa; phylum Chordata; class Mammalia; order Eulipotyphla; family Talpidae; genus Scalopus; species Scalopus aquaticus. Next base: position 116,448 of record PVIJ01002945.1, read on the forward strand.
AAACAAAGCACAAAGATTTACAGTGAACTGGTTTAAGATAAGCCCTATGTTGGATCCCACTCCAATACAGGCATCCAATATAATTTATTGATCTGAAAAGTAAATACATTTCTCCAAAAAGGAAGATGCACAGTCAACGTCTTACTCTCTCATCACTCATTCATCTAACAAAAATTTACTATGGGCAGGATACAGTTTTGAGTGCTCAATCTTTGGAACACAACTAAATCCCTCAATTTTCCTCAGCGGCCTTCCTCAGTAGTGACTGGCCCAAATGGGTCCACTTACTTAGCTAATCTGAGTGTGAAAAACAAAAGGATACGACCTACTTGCAAGTCAACAAATTAGACAGTATCTTGAAACAACTCTCATCCAATAAAAGAAATATGGCAAAGTGTTAACAACTGATGAACCTGGGTAAAGGATGTACCTGTGTTCCTTACACTGTTCTTTCAACCTCATGTACTTGGAAAAAATTTCACAATAATATATTAGAAAAAGAAAAAAAAAGATAAAGGAACAAAAGCTAGCCAGTTGTGGCTACTAGAAGGGGGGAAAAAAAACCTTTCTCTTAGTTCTCTGGCCCTTGAATTGCCCTTTCTGGCTAACAGTCAAACATAAGAACACTCCAGAATGTAGAGCCTAATTGCAGGCATCTCCCTGCCCCAAGCCCCTTTGCCAGACCAGTCACTTGGGCCTACCTAAAATTCAGATGCTTGCCATTCCTTTCTTCCCAAGTGTAACATCAGCTCACTGGGGGCAGAACATGGAGTACCTAGCTTCCTTTCCTTCTCTTTAAGACCAAAACAAACAAGAACAAATCCATACAATGAATAATAAATGAATACTCATCTAACCAAAAATCACAAAGAGCAGATTTCTTGCCTTAAATCTTGTACCTATTTTGTTTTCTTTAATTACCAAAAAAGTATAAATAAAATTGTGAAAGTCCCTGTGTTCCTTTTTCTAGTAACATTGCATTTTTTCCCCAGAGACAATCATTATTACTTATTAGTCCTTTTGATAATCTAGTCTCAATCTTTATTATTAACTATACTATATTAGTTATACTTTTTATTTGAAATTTGAATCTCCTGGCTACACAAAAGTGTAATATTTAGCTAATGGCAACAGACGCCTGCCTGCCTGGCCACAGTAACCTGCCGGGTCCCCACTCCTGCAGGTTTGTCCTCTTATGACTGGTCAACTTCCAATATGACACCTCCCAACCAAGTATCTCTCAACTGACCTCTGAGACAAGGAGATTTGTATATCACATAAAAAATGATTCATAAAGTGCTGAATTATTATTTGGGGGAAGTAAGCATATAAAGAATATAAAATTGAATTCAATAGTACAAGGATTATGCATCATGAAGTGTAGAATTTATGCCAGGAATACAATAGCTTAATATATGTAATATATAAATATGAAACTTATAACAAACTATAAAAACCTTCAAATAGCAAAAGCAATCCTGACAAATAAGGAAATGAGGCATTACAAGTCCTGACTTTATATATATATACACACACACACACACGCATATATATAAAAGTCTACCTAGAGAAGCAAGCATGTCATGCAGATCTTCCTTGTCGATGAAACCATCTCTGTTCTGATCAATCATGTTGAAGGCCTCTTTGAATTCCTGAATCTGTGACTGGTCAAACATGGCAAACACATTAGACGTTGCGCGCTGGGGGCGCTTCTTGGTGGTCTTGGTCTTTGCCTTTTTGCTCGACATGGTGGCTATTTAATTCTAGAGTTAAAAAGAATGGAATAGTAAACAAAAAAAGAATGCATAAAACAGAAAGCCAAACACCTAAACTTAGTGAGTAAAAATATTTTTTTTTAAAAGATTTATTTTTTATTTATACATACAAGCTGGGGTACAGGCCAGAGGCGTGGGGCGGCGAGAGGGTTCACCAGAGACGGAGCGGGTAGCAGAACAGGCAGATCAGAAATACACTGCTGAGGGGAGCAGTGGGCGAGGCAGGAGAGGTCTGCCGCACCATGTGGGATTCTCCCAGCCCGGGAGTTGAACTCGCGTCGCCACTGCTGACAGCTCCACAGCGCAGCGCTTAACCGCTGTGCCACCGGGGAGGCCCGAGTAAAAATATTTTAATGTAGAATAATTACTTCATTTGTTGGAAATAAACACATTTAAATTTAATTTTCAATGTGACAATTAAATGGCAAGAAAAAAATCAGTTTTGATTTTTTTTACAGATTTATTTATTTATGCATACAAGCTGGGGTAGAGGCCAGAGGTGTGGAGTGCCGAGAGGATGCACCAGAGACAGAGTGGGGAGCAGAACAGGCTGATCAACTGAAGCACACTGCTGAGGGGAGCTGCGGGCCAGGAGAGGTCTGCTGTGCCATGTGGGAAGCTCACTGGCCGGGTATCGAACTCATGCTGCAGTGGTTCTGTGTAGCTTCACAGTGCTGCACCTAACCCGTTGTTCCACCAGGGAGGCCCAGTTTTGAAAAAATTTTTGAAATAATAGAATTATTATGTGGCTTTCCCGCAAATTTCATGAAACTCACTTTTATTAAATGGGCGTTAGCTTTAAAATATGTAACAAGAACTCCAAGGCTGACCATTATTTTCCAAAGACCGTCCCAGTTAATCCTCACAACAATTCTACACAGTAGGTACTGTTTCTATTTCTATTTTAGTACTCATATTGCCTAACTTCTTTGAACCTTTTTTTTCTCACTAGCAAAACACAATTATCTATTTCAGTGCAAGTGAGAATTACATGAGGTAACATATGCAAAGACTAATAAAAGCATTATATGGCACATGTTCGGATGGCTTTCATCTTTAAAAAAAAAAAGTCATCAAAACCTGTATAATCTTGCATCCCTTCTAACCATACCCTCTTTATGAACCCTCTCCCTTGACAATTTTTAGAAGAGCTGTCTAACACTTAACTGTTTCCTTTTTCATCTTCCTTCTTACTCCTCAATTTCGCTGTAATATGGTTTTAGTGGTAGCCTCTAATACACTACTGAATTACACAAATAATTTAAATATGAAATAGAATGAACACTCTTCATATGCAGTTTTGTTTTTTTTTAAAGATTTGTTTATGCATACAAGAGCTAGAGTGTAGGCCAGTGGTATAGGGGTGGTGAGAGGATTCACCAGAGACAGAGTGGGGAGCAGAACAGGCAGATCAACTGAAATACACTGCTGAGGGGAGCAGCAGGCAAGGCAGGAGAGGTCTGCTGTGCCCTGTGGGTCAGCTCCCAGGCCAGAGATCAAACTCGTGCTACAGTGGCTGTGGATAGCTTCACAGTGCTGAGACTTAACCTCCTGCGCCACCAGGGAGGCACCCTTATGCAGTTCTAAATGATACAAACACACCACAAAAAAAAACTATCAGATTTGAAGTACTCATACAGAACCTCAGTTCTACCATCACTAGCTATATACCACCTCAGAAACCCATGGACACCAAAATAATTCTGAGTCATTCTTCATAACTGCCTTGAGATAGGTACTACCTAGGTTTAACAAAAAATGATCCCTCTGCAGTAAAGAATTTAATGTTACCCGAAGAGGTTTGGTCTTTGCCCTTGGCTCGTGGGAGTCAATCTCCAAGCCCTTGGAATGTCCTACCTCCTATCTGGGGTCTTGGATAAAACCAGATAATCTAACAATGTGATTTATTGTGAGACTTTGGGTCACGTGTTATCAGTGTGACCTCTCGAGGGCTGGACTCTAAGGCCAGTCATGGGGCAATCAACAGTGTCTTTGTTACAGAGTCCCAATAAAAACTATGGATATCATGAATTGAGCGAGTTTCCACGGTCGGTTATACTCTGTGCTTACTGCCACACCCAGCTGCCAGAGGAGCTGACGCTGTGTGTGACTCGCCCGAGAGAGGACTGCTGGAAACCGCATTGGGAACCCTTTGCACTCTGCCAGGTATTTCTTCCCTTGGCTGATTTTAAGTTGTCTTCTTACTAAAATAAACCAAAACCATGGGCATAACAGCTTTTGGTGAGTTCTGTGAGTCCTAAGGAATTACTGAATCTGAGGGTCACCTTGGGGACCAAACTTGAATTGGTATCAGAAATGAGGGTGGACAAGGGGTCTGTCTGTTCTTTAATTCTACAGCCTCCCCAGTGTGAGAGCAAGTGACTAACTGGGGCTGCTGAAAAATGAACCACAGTTGTATCAAACAATGAAGCTGAAGAGAACTGGTCCCGAAAACCACCACCCTCTGTCTCCTTACTTATGAGGTAAGTATCTTGGCTTGCTCACTTTCTTACTTCCCACTCACTTTTCAATCCACCACAATCCGGCTTTCCTCTCTCTACTACGACTGCTTTCAAACTGCCAAGCAGTCTAAATCTTCTTGGACCATTCTGCTCTATTTGACCCTATTTTATCTCCTCTTCTTCAGAGACTTAATAACTCCTGGCCTTAGTGAACTGTAAAAGGAAAAATGAATTATCCCAATGGGGAGACGGTACAAGGTTCCCATCCTTGAAGACCTTATACTCTACATTGGAAAGACTGGTTTATGTAAGAAGATGTATTTCATTTGGTGATATCAACTTAATCTCTCGCTTTTGCTATTTTTATGACTAGTCCTCCATTTTATTGTTAGGGTTTCTACTTCTTCCATTCATTTAAATATTCAGATATCGCAGTATTCTGGCAATCCATGGCTTATTAAAGTTCTTTTCACTCTGCTTGCATTGTATGATCTTATCACCTCTAACTATTCTGAATATACTGATGACTTCCAAGTCTGCATTTCCAGGTCTGACCTTTCCCTTGAGCTTTGGGCTCAAAATATCCAATTGTTTGTGAAAGGCAGTCACACAGGTATCTCACAAACACAATCAACATGTCGAACACTGAGTCCATTAGCTTCCTCCTCCCAAACTTTCTCATCTTCCTGTTTCTTCTCAATTACTGGCAACATCATCTACCCATTAAGCAAACCAGTAACCTACAAGTCATTGCCAACTGTTCCCTGTCCCTGATGAATAAAGATCTACCTCTTAAATATTTCTCAGACTTGTTCATCTTCCTCATTCCTTTGCCACACCCAAAACTAGGAACTCATCATCCTTTGTCTAGATTATTTCTCCTTGCTTTTTGGTCACCTCTAAACTACCTTTTATATACTTGCCAGAAGTGTCTAAAACATGAATTTGACCTTATCAATCTTTTAAAAAAATCTTTGGCCTTTCACTGCCCAAAGGCCAGTGTGTAAGTTCTTAAGCATGGTACATAAGGGCTTCCTTTCCCAACTCTAGAATGATCTTTCCAGCCTGTCTCTAGCCATATTCAGCTTTGTACTTTTCCCTTAGCAACACCAAACTGTGCCTATGCCTGCTGAGTGACTTTGTCTACCTTTGCTTGTGCTATTTTCCAGTAGAGTCCTGACTCACTTCTCTACTTTAGGGCCAAAGAGAGAATTAAGGTCTATTCAACTTATGGTTACTACCATTTATTGAGTGACTCATGTGTGAGGCACTTTATGTGCATTAAATTTAAGATGTCTGCTCTTAAATGAATCTGAAGATTAAGGATGTTAAATAACTTTCCCAAGATCACCTAGTAGCATAAGATTCAAAACCCATTTCTTAAGTTATTTCTCTATATATATTCCTACTCTGTACTAAATGCTCTTCTAGCTATTTTTATTTTACTGCAATTTTTTTTTTTAATGTTCAGTGCTAGGAGTATAACCCAAAATTGATTTCTGAGCATCTCTCCTCTAAATTCAAATCCCAGACAAAATGAGTTTTCAAAAAAAATATCAAAGCATACAGGGGGAATCAATGTGCAGAATAGAATAGCACTGTGGATTGAGACAAGAATAAAATATAAATGGCATTCCATGGAGCTGAGAATTGTAGCAGCCTGGTTTGGGATTAATCGAGTGTCATTATTTTCTTTTAGTCATGGTCCTTGTTTGACATGATAGGTAAAGACTTGAAAGACTTAACTAAAATTGCTAAAGTGCTATCTAATCTATAAATGTTAAGGATAAAAAAGTTAAAATCTACCCTGATAGTTACAGAAAATATCCATGTAGAATAGAGCACAAAATATAATAATACTCAATAAAAGTAAAAACTTTTCATTTTATCTTCAATTTTTTTGATTATTTCCATTAATTTCTAACATAGAATGAACTAAAGGATATATGTAGTGTTCGGAGGTTACCAGAAGGGCAGGGATGTAGGAATAATGGTATTACAGATGGGATGGTGATGTAAATATTTGCAAAATTACCCATAATACTGATATGCAAATCAACACATGGGTACTACAATCATTAATAAGCAGAAATTGCCTGTGAATTTCATCCAGTCTATATAGCTTCATTGGAAGACTTGGAAAGATGTTCATGGGGAAAATTTTGTCAGCTACTTATAACCCATTCAGTATTCTTTTAAAACATTTTCTTTCTACTACTTTTTAATAGATCAATTTTTTTATTCTTAATGACATAAACAAGGAGAAATCTTGCAACCACACTAAAAATTCCAACTAGACTCAACAGGAAATAAGCATTTATAGGGAAAGTCCCAGGCTCCCATTGCTGTCCAGTGAACGTACAGGCCCGCACACACACATTCACTGAGGCTGTGCCAGGACACGCTCTTCAGGGGTTTCTGGACTAACTGTCCTGCCTATGGAAATGAGGTAAACTAGTTTACTATACCAAGAGGAGCTACCCTACATACGGTATAGGTAGAAGCTTGATTTCTACACCCACTCCCCACCCCAACCCCTCCCATCCTACCAAGTATTTGGGACTTAAGGTGGAGACCCCTACTCAGCTCTACACAGTTTGAGATGAGTAGAGCTCTTCTTGGGGACCAGGAGGAGCAGTTCCCTGACACAACACATTCAACCTCAGGCACAAAGGGGGAGGGGGACAGTTACATCTATATCGCATTGTTTATAAAATAAGAATTACATTTTATATAACGTGTCCAGAAAGTGCTCTAATCCCTCAAGAAGACTGCATGGGACAGCATTTGAGCTGTTTCTTCTTCACACAAGCATAACTTAACTATGTAGCTAATTCCTAGTCAGTAGCATTTATATTTAACCACCTCAATGTACAAGCTTGAAGGACTTTAAATGGCAATCTAGCTTAAACACAAAAATAAATTTTATTTTGTTAAAAATGATTAAATGTTTTTTCTTCTTTTAATTTAGATACACATTCTACTTTTCCTAGAGGATGGGCATGGCAGCAGGCTCATGGGCCTGGGGTATGAGATTCTGGAACAAAGGAAGAAAAGGGGAAGGGGCAGAGACACTGTTGAAGAAAAATAACTAAGAATTTTAAAGTATGGTTCATTAACTTAGATATAACTTTCTGATATGTACTAGGCCAGGAAACTGCAGAGGAAAGAGGTCTCCTCCCTCCTTTGGCCCTGTCTCCCTGGGTTGTCAGTCCTTAAAGTCAAAACACCATCTGAAAACCCAGGAGTTGCCATCTGTGGCTGTGCAGAGGAGCTACCTTCCACATTCAAGGAGAGAGGCCCCAGAAACTTGAAACAGCTAAGTCCAGCACTACCAATATGCTACCATTCATACAACTCAATTCTTCCTCCAAGCTTGACTGAAAGAGCAGTAGAGATGAGCACCAGACAGAGTACAGGACCAGGCTCTCAACATACAGTCCTGAAGAGGCAGATGAACTCAATGACACCAGAAGGGAAGATGGGTGAGGAGGCAGCAGAAAGCAGCAGCAGGCACCAAGAGCTTCCCAACCTGGAGCAGGGTGTCACCCTAGGATGTGCCAGCCTGGTAACAGTCTTAAGCAGCCTAACTTTTAAGGGCCAAATTGGCAGAGAGGCTTGGGACAAAACACTGCCTCAGATTTGGCAGGAGCTGTACCCACTGGAGTCTCCAAGGCAAAGCTAGACTCAAGATCACCTGAAAAGGAATAACTGCTACAGAACCAGTGAGGAGATAAACAGCAAGAAACGGGGAAACTGTCCTTTAAGGGGACTAGAGAGAACTTTCTATAGCCAAGTAAAGCAAGGCAGAGCTTCAGAGATAGTCTGTCCCCCCCAAACCTACCAAATGCAGAGATGCAAGTGGGCAAGGGCTGCACCTGCTACTCCCCAGCAAGGATGAAGGGGTGAGGGGGCAGAAAGGGAGGCCTCCTTACACAAAACAAGATTCAGGGAGGTAAATGGATGATGCTATAGATGTGTTGGTTCTCTCCAGCCTCACCCAAGGAACCGTTCACGTAAGGTATAGGGTGTCTGCCTTCCTCTCCACCTCAAGGAGCCTTGAGGCTTCTGCTCGCTGGACGAGGGGGGTAGGCATCCCAGAATGCCACTACCTCCCTGGTGGCTGAAGTCAGAGGTCTGGGATAGGTTGGTCTGATGGGACTACAAAGGTCAGAGGGTCTTCCTAGTCGATCCTGAGGTCGGCAGAGTGGTGGTGGTGGTGGGGCAGCGTGCAAAGGCTATTTCCTACGAGTGTGCTGCCTTCGGGCCTGCAGTTGCTGTCGAGTCCCTGGGGTCTTGGATCCTACACCAACAGAAAATGAAGGGGCGGCCGATCTGAAAGCTGCGACTCCAACAAAACCTTGGCTGGGTGTTGAGGGTGCCCCAGAGGACAAGTTGTTGTCCAATGTGCCCACTCCAGGAACAGGGCTGGGTGCGGAGGTGCCTCCGAACAGGTCTGCTCCCTGTGCAGGCCACGCTGATGGCCAAGGGTGTGCTCTGGCTGGGTGCACCCGAGGGGCTCTGACTAAAGCCTCCCCCAAATGAGGCTGTGTTGCCACTAGTCCCATTGTGGCCTGCTCCAAAGCAGAAAGCCCCAGAGGCAGAGCTGGTGCCTGAGGCAGCCACAGTGATACCAGAGTCCCCACCGGCAGCTGGGGCTGCCGAGTACCCGGATGTAAAGGGAGCCGACATGGTGCTACTGAACAGTGAACTATGACTGGTCCCACTGCTGGCAGTTTGGGTTGGAGCTCCCAAGTCAGAGGTGGGGGCTGCACCCATGGAGAAGACAGCTGCGGCACGGCCAAAGGCTGGCGCTGGGGTGGCAGCTGGAGCCGGGGCTGCAGAGTTTCCCAAAGTGAATGAGCTGCTACAGCTCAGGGCCCCCTGCTGCTGCCCGTCAGTGGCCCCACAGGCGGGCTGGGGACTGGTTCCTGGATGGGATGGGACGGGGAGCTTCGTGCTTGAGCCAAAGGGAAGGCTGGACGCTGGAGTGGGGGTGCTACTGAATGTCAGTGCAGGCTGGCAGGTTGCCACAGGGACTGAGATCGTCAGGGTGCTGCCAACGCCACTGACACCAGCTGTGTTGCCACTGCTGGATGTTTAAATGGCACTGGGAAGGGGCTGGCCAAAGGTGGTGACTGCCGTTGAAGCAGGAATGGCAGGAGGCTTGCCAAACTGGAATGAAGAAGCCAGGGAAGGGGTAAAGCTGGCACCAGAGGCAGAGGGAGTCCCAGAGAGGAAAGGCTGGGAAGCAGTAATGGTGCTGGCCACGCTGCTCACAGTGTTTGTCACGCTGCTCACACTGAAGGCAAAGGCAGATCTCGGGGTAGAATCTGCCCATATGCTGGTTGTGGCTATGGGAGCCACTGTAGAGGTGGCACTGGCCTGTCCAGGGAAGAGAGGGGTGCTTCCGGTAGTGGCTGGAGCAGCTGTCTGACTGAGGGGAGCTGACAAGGGCACAGACGTATGTGGCCCCATGCTGTCAAAGATAGGTTTGAAGGTGAGGGGTGAGGTGCTGGGAGTCATGGGGCAGACAAGAGCTGGAAGATGATGCAGTTGTGACCTTGGAAGGTCTAGATGGCAAGGGGTCTTCATTCTCACTTTTAGGTGGGGTCTCGAAAATGGGACTGAACATGTGAGATGCTGAAGACACACCAGAAGTTGCAGAGGCAGAAGGGTTAGGTGAGGTACTCAGCATTCCAAACAGAATACTTTGCTGGGGGTTGGGGGGCAGGACAGTTAGGGTTTGGGATTTGATAGAAGTCTTACCCTGAGGGGTCAGGCCCAAGGAAGTGACTATGGATTTGGAGTCTAAGGGGAGGCTGGGAAGGGGCGCAGACTGTGAAGAGCCAAGAGGTGCTGGGAGGCCAGGCATCCTTAGAGGAACATAAGCCTCAGGTGTGACCGCCATGCCAGCAGATTCTGGGACGGATGGGAGGCCCGGGGAATCGTGCATCTTCTTCAGGATCTCCACCAGTGGGTCAGTGCTTGGGGCAGGGAGGGTGTTCAGAGAAGTAGTCCCAATAGTCGGTAGGGTAAAATGCTGAGTGGTGTGTGGGTTCTCAGTGGCAGAGTTCAAGGTCATGTCAGTCTTATCCTCCAATACTTTGTTAAGCCATCGCAATGAAGCTTTCCTTTCCAAGTCTAGGTCTTCAGCAGTGACTGAATAACAAAGCTGGGGAGGTGGAGGCAGGGTCAGCTGCTCTCCTCGCCTGGAACGCAACAGCTGGACCTTCCGTTTACGTTGCCTAGAGCTGCCAGGTGTAGATGGGGAATTCTGGGAGCTCTGTCTCTCCCACATGGCTGTATCTGCAATCTTATCTCCCCAGGACGCCTTCTCTGTTACCAGTGGAGTTGAAGAATTAGAAGGATGAATCTTTTCCCTTGTTTTCTTTGCTGGTCTCTCTAGTACTTGGAAGTGGGATGAAGCTGGGCTAGAAAAGGGTGATGAACTGGTGGAGCTGTAAGAACTGGTGATGGCATTGCGGCTGGAGCTAGGGACACTACCTGTGTATGTATGCGCTGAGGAGCTCCCAGGAGAGGCGCAGGATCTCTTATTCAAGCAGTCATCTGCGTTCTGAGAATTGAGACCTCTCTTCAGAGACCCAGGCATAGGCACAGAAGCAGCAGGAACTTCAGTGGCCATCAGGGGCTCAAATGCTAAATGGCCACTCCCACTGCTATCAGGGCAACTTCTCTGGTTTTCCTGGCCATTATTCTTCTCTATGAGAACATTCGGTACAGTCTCCTTTGCACATGAGTCTGGGGCATTACTGGGTGGTGAGGGCAGTGGCGAGCTGACTATCTGCTCTGGTAGTAGAGAAGGAGTCAATCTGCTCTCAGGAGGAGCAATCCTCACTGTGACCAGGCTGCACACCATTCTGGAATTATGAGCAGCCCGCACAGTCTTCTGGTCATAACCATTCCAGCACATGGAGGGCAGTCCCCCCAGCAAGGAACACGCGGCCCGCTGGAATGGATCTTGTCTTTGGGGAATTATTACAAACCAATCTGGTAAAGTCCCACAATCCCTGTATGAAGGTCTCCGAGTGGGTGAAAGAGATGGGAGAGAGGGGCGAATGTGGTGGCGCAGATGGAGTGAATGTGCCGGCTGCGCCAAGCGGGTGGGTGCGCGATGTGCAGGTCGCTCCCGCAGGTCCCTGCCCTCCCAGGTGGGGGCAGGCGGCTGGGGGCCGGGCTTCCCCAAGTAACTACCCATGAGGAGCAGTGCGGCCGGGTTGGATCCTCTCAGGCAGATAAGGGGTTCTAGATTTCCGTTTACTGCTGACTTGGCCGGAGGCGACTCGAAGCAGTGTCGACTGACACCGCGAGTCCGGAAGCAGCGTAGAGAGAGGCCAACCGCCGGGCTCGCGGCGCAGTCACCACCAAGCTGCACAGCCCCCATAGCCAGCAAGGCCGCGCGGCCCAAAGGTTAGACAAAGACAAACCTCGAAAGCTGACCGTAGTTCTGAGGCATTCCAGGGAAGAAGGGGAGAGGTGAAGACAGGAGGGGGAGGAGCACACCAGGCTATGACTAAGGCTACCAGAAGGGAGATGTAGTAGGCAGAAGGGGGTGGGGTGTCTAATGGAGGATTACTGGGGCTGTGGGGGTGGGGGTGGTGAAATAACATGCAATCAATTGCAGAGGTGTAAACCCAGACCCCTAAGATATATACTGTGATGTAAACCTGAACAAGGTAACTTACAAATTAAAAAAAAAAAACCCTACTGTTTGTGCTAGTGGGGAGAATCAAATGACTGGATACATGAGCAACAGTTTGAAAAACAATGACTACGGAGAAATTTAAAATATAATCAAGATAAATACTCCCAACAATTAACTTCAATATTTAATGACATAGTTTTTATGCTGCATATTTAGGCAAATATGTAATCAGTTCCATAAATGATTATTATATCTTTTATGGAGTCCAATTCATCTCTAGTTTTTTCTTAAATTTTCCCTGTAGCATGTATTTTATCATATACATTCTAATACAATCATCTTTCTTTATCATGGGTTTATGATTATCCCCACTGACAGCAAATTTTCCATCCACTGAACTCCTATATCATTGTTTTATGACAGTGAAATTTACATAAAGGGAAATGTAAAGATCTTACTAAAAATGAGCTTTTGTAAATGTGTATACCTATATAACCACCACCCCAATCAAGTAACTAATGTTAACATTACTCCAGAAAGTTCCTTTTAAGTCAATCATTGCTCAGATTTCTATCAATAGATTAGTTTTATCTATCGAACTTTTCTTACATGTATAAGTCTATATGCTAGATGACTGACTTTTTTCACTCAAATGTTTTTGAGATTGTTTTATTTGTTGCATTCTTCAGTGGTTCTTTCATTTACTGCCAACTGACGTTTGATTACCATGCCATTTATATACACATTTTTATGGCCTTGCCCTTTCTACCTTGGATTGCAGTATCTAGCAGAGTGCCTTACACAAGGCAAATTATTAACAAATCCTGGGAAGTTGAATGCATATACATGCTTCCTTCCTATCACAGAAAGAATTACATATGTATGTGTTCATTATAAAGGATCTGACTAACCAAATAAGGCTTTTTGCATGGTTCATCACAAGTTCCACTGGACTCAAAAGATCTTTAACAAAACTTACCAACTATTCCACTGTTCCATACCTTGAAGAAATAGTACTAGTAATAGCCAATAACTAGTGCTAAACATATGATAGGCACTGCTTTAAGCATTTCATATGTACTAACATATTTAATCCTCACAAATTATGATAATAGGCACTATTATTCCCACTTCTCAGATGAGGAAATTAAGGCAAATAGAATAAACAATTTGCCTACAGCCACAACTGGAAGTGGTAGAGCATATATCCAGGACTAGCTCCATATATCCTGCATACAGGCTGCTGAAATCTCTACCATGAAACCGTGGATAGTGAGTTGGCGGTAACCAGCATGCCACACACAGCTAAAGTGTGGAATAAGGAAGGGAGAATCCTATCAAAGTTTCTAGCAATGAAAATGATCCCTGGTTATCTGGTGTCTCTGAGTCCTGGGAGAGAGAGACAAGCAGCCCCATTACAGAGGCTCTAAGTTCTGTTACCTTTCCTAACCCTAGCAACTCTCACCCAGTGATCTGTCCTTTAGAAGCGGTAGTTCATCTGGTTTAAACTCATTCTCATTTAAGCATAAATGGCTTTTGAGCCAGCAAAGTTGTTTTATTCAACGGAATCTGAATAAAGAGCCATGCCTTTAGTTACAAGGTCCAGGAAGGTCTACTTAATGCTTACAGAGAAAAATGGTTGGCACTGTGCGATTCTCGCAAGTGACCTTGGGTAAATTACCTCACCTCTCTGGGCTTCAGTTTCCTTAATTATAAAATGGTTTCACAAGATAAACTATAAGGTTATTTTGATTTTAAAATGCTCTAATTCTATCACCAATGGACCATTCTAAACCCATCTTAAACAAAGGCCGCCAAAGTAATCCTCAAACACCCCTTTCTTAATGTTACTCCTTTAGTGAAAAATCCACAATGACTCCCTAATGCCTCTTACATAATCTTTTCTCATCAAATTTTAATTAAATGGCCCCTGCCTGCCTACCTACCTACCTATTCTTCTATTATGCCTCGCAGTTGTATTCCATTTAGGCTGGTGTCCCCACCACCTCCTCCTCACACTACAAAATTCCTACCTTTTAAGCTTTTGGCCTTGGCTACCTTTTACCGCAGTTCCAATCAGAAATACTAAGTTCTCCCTCCTAGAGGTGAATCAAAAGCTTTCAATGACGCCATAATTATCTTTTGAGGAAAACTCTTGATTTTTGTCTCTAGCCGTTTCCTTGAAAACTAAGGCAAGAACCATGCACCAGTGGACTCCTATGCCCCCTAAGCACCCAGCACTTTGTAGGTACAGATCATGTGCTTTGATGGGGTCGAGACGGGCCGCGAGGGCAGGCGCGGGCAGTGGGGGCGCCGGGCTGTCTGGAGCACCAGGTGTGTGGGGGCACCAGGTATGGGAAGTCACCCGATGACGGAGGGCCGCGACGGGCTCCCACGAGCCAGCCTCCACTTCCCAGCAGGGCGTCTCCCCAGCCCGGCACGGCCGTCCTGGCTCTTCCCGGCCCCCGACGGCCCGGCCTGAGCCCGGCTGCAGCCAGGGCTCCCTCGCTGACCCTCCGCGCCCAACATGACAGGTCCCGCGGCCCCCAGATCCCCGCGCCCGGTCGCCGGCACAGGGCAGGAGGGGAGAGGGAGAGGAAGGGGTCTGGTTCCCGGGCTGTCGCGCACTGGGCGGGCGCCACTCACCGCTGCTAGATACTAGAGCCCGGGCTGTCCCGCGCGAGACGACGGGCGACGGCCAGGAGCGCTGGGCGGCGGCGGACAGTGGCGGTCCCGGCACTTCCTGCCTCGGGGGGCGGACCGGAAGGCTCAGCGGAAGCAGCGGCGGATCCAAGTCGGGCGGGAGAGGGGTGCGCGTTACACACTCGCCCGGACAAGCGAAGGCGGCTGGGTTCACCGGGGAGCGGCTGGGGCCGACGAAAGCAGCCTGGGACGAGGGGTGCCCCGCCGTCCGTGCACGCCGCCGCGGCCGCCCCCGCGGAGCGGCTAAGCCCGCGGCCACTCTCCCCCACCCCCGCCCGCCGCGGCGCGTTCCCGCGGCCCTTCCGCATTCCTGGGCGGCGGGGCGCGGCGCGGGGCCTGGAATTTGACCCGGTGTGTGGGGGTGTGAGCCCCTCAAGGTTTGGGGGTTGTCCGGCGCCGGAAGCCGCCCAACTCTAAGCTGCCAGTTAGCAAATGAAAGGGCAACACGCCTAGTTAAGTTTGAACTTGGATAAAACAGGTAAATTTTAAGAGTACGTTCCATGTAATACTGCGGAAGGTAAGAGGTCGGTGGCCCGGTGAAATTCTGCCTGCTGGAAAACCCTTCCTGCTGCCAGATCGAGTCATATCACTTACTGCTATCCTCTTTTTACCCTCAAATTGCAAGGTTTATGGCCTTACCAGGCCACGGCCATACTTAGACTGTTTCCCTTTTCAACCACAAAAAAGTTTTATTCAAATGATGTGCTTTCCCTTGGGTCATTAAATGACAATTACGTATGTACAGGCACAGACATCATTATATAATGCTTTCGGTTGAAACAAAAGAAGTCACTAACCTACATTATTGTTTTGTCCTAGATACTGTGACTATTTCAGTTCCCTCACCTTGGAATAATATATAGATGAATAGCATAGAGAATACTGAACTTAATATAAAACCTTTGTTGACTGCCGTGATTGCCTGAACATAACGTGGAGGTAAATTATTCAGTTTTTTATATGGTAGAAATCTTTGATAGAAATTCCTAGATAATAGGATGTGTTCAACAGTCTATAGCAGTTCTTACAACTACTGAAAAAACTTGGAAGGCTTAATGAAATATTTTGGAGACATTGAGATTCAGGTCTCCAGAGAGGGGCTATACTTTGCATTTCTCATAAGCATCCAGGTGATGTGCTAATACTGTGATCCTCATCCCACTAGCACTGTCCCAGGTCCAATTCATAAATGAATGCATTTTCTCAATTAAGCTTGAAAAGCAATTGCTGATAGTCATCCCTGGTTCTGATATATTTATTTACTTTCTCTTAGCTGCACTCTGCCCTTCCGTCCAACAGTTTAAATATTTTTTTCCCATTAAACAGGTTTTGTCTTCTTAGGTCTCTGTCACAGACTTCCATGTACAGTGTATTACCATCCCTTAAACCTTCACTCAAACCACCTTAATCTAGATCATAGCTGAGACATGCTGACTGTACTTTCACATTGATCTCCATATTTGAGTTTCTAGAACTATACTTTCCAGTCCAATAGTCACTAACCAAAAGTGGTTAATTAAACTTAAATTTGAAATTCAGTTCCTTAGTTATATTGGACATAGTAAGTGGCTAGTGTCCTTATTGAACAGCACAAAGAATACTACCATTATCTTGGAAAGTTGCAATGGATAATGTTCTTTAAAAAAAAAAAAGTTCTGGGCCTCCCTGCCTCCCTGGTGGCGCAACAGTTTAAGTCTCAGCACTATGTAGCTAGCTATCTGCATTAAGTCTCAGCACTATGTAGCTAGCTATCTGCATTAAGTCTCAGCACTATGTAGCTAGCTATCAGCAGCCACTGCAGATCGAGTTCAGAGTTCTACCCCTGGCCAGGGAACTTCCCACATGGCACAGGAGACCTCTCCTGTCTCCCTCACTGCTCCCCTCAGCAGTGTATTTCAGTCAATCCACCTGTCCTGCTCTCAACTCTGTCTCCGGTGAATCCTCTCACCACCCCACACCTCTGGCCTGCACCCCCTTTCTTGTATGCATAAATAAATAAATCTTAAAAAAAAAAAAGTTCTAAGGTATACATACTGTTCTCTCTAAATGCAAAAGAAAAACTTATTAATAAAAAGCTGAATATAAGTATCTAGCACCTAGGAAATGGTTAATTATGGCATAAAATTGTCAAAAGACTAACAGGTCATTGAAAGTGGTTTTAAAAAAAAGTAATATACTCAAATCAAGCAAAAAGGTAGCTATGCCAAAACATGAAAAATATTTGATGTTAAACTAAAACTCAAATTATATGTTCACTACAAATATCTAATTTATGTGGATAAATATGAAATAGTCATAACATGGCTATTTAAACAGACATAGTATATGACCCACAACTTGTCCAATCCTGTGGCTTCATGTAAACTTGTACTTGGATTTTTCTGGGTTTAACAGACTGACCTCCTCACTTGAAAGTATTCACTTGGTTTCTAAAATATATTTATGGCTTTCTCTCTCCAAGCCTTTTGGTCATCTTTTAGCTAATCTTATTTATATCTCCTGCTGCTCCTTTTTCTTCTCATACTTCATAGAGAATGGCTGCCTTTCATTTATGATTGCTTTTCCTTATCTTATACAATCTGGCTCTCCTGCTTTTTTCCCTAATGGCACTGCTCAATTCCCTCTTGAGTTATAGTCTCCTTGATCAAATAAAATTTGGGCCCTGGAATCCAATGACAACATAATGATAAGTAGGTGGATAAGGCTTCTGCCCTTTTGGGGTTAATTTCATCAGAAGTTTTGATATGGTTTGTTTCAAATAGACTTTAATAATTGAAAGTCATGAAGACTGGTTTTAAGAGACTGCTTTTTTAGTCAAGTGCACTGTTGGAGTAGATGCTTAAGCTTTGTATTGGTAACTATTTTTGCTTAAGTAAAACCTAGTTATCACATAGAGAGTATTACTAAATTAGGAGAATTATTTCACTCAAGAAAAACCATTCATAGTTCCTAAATGGAGACTGGTTCTTTGAAAAGTTATGAAAATAGTGATACTACAAAGAGATCTCCATTTCAGCAGATGTGATCACTTTTTTTATAGTGGAAACAAGTTATTTTTCACTATAAATTTGTTAAAGCAAAAGTGATTTGGAATAGAAATTCAATTCAACAAACAAGATTAGTATCATGGCTATAGTCTGGGAAAAGTGCTTTGTTTAAACCACTGAGTAAAATTCAGGAACACATAAGGAAAGGCAGAGTTGAAGGCAGGACCTACGATTCTAATCTCGAAGAGGGCAAGAATAGTCTTGCTTCTAGTTTTTCGACTCCTGGTAAAGCTTGCTTCACCTGGTTAAAGGAATCTAGCTCACCTATCCTGTTGAGGGCAGAGGTCTGCTGCCCTAAGGCATTAAGTAATTGTTTATGGAATGAGGTAACAGTTTTGTCCAAGGGTAGTCTGGTTAATGTAGCATGACTTCAAATTATTAGAGTAATTGTCATCTTCATAGTGAACTCTTCTATAATGAACTTCCCCCCCAGTGTTTCAAGACCTTCCTTAACTCATGAATCTTTGAGCATCAGATATTTGAAGGCCAAAGAAAATCAAACTCCTGATTATCTTTGAAATAGTCCTGCATTTCTGCAAATAGAAATTATTTTTAGGATTGAAGTAATGATCTCACTTTCCCAGGCATGTATCTGCAGCTGTTTTGATTGTGGGCACGTCAGGAATGTCCAAAACTCATACACACTCCTGGTGGATGTCTGCATAAACAAGTACAATATTTCAATAGGGAATACTGTGTTAAAGAGTAACTACACTGAATAAAAAAAACACTACACTTTACTTCTAACACTTTAAAATACAATGCAAAAAAAAAAAATCTGTCTTTTTGGTAGAGGCATACCATAAAAGCTCTGGGAATAATTTTAAAAATTAGGACAAATTGGGCCTCCCCGGTGGCGCAGCGGTTAAGCGCTGTGCTGTGGAGCTGTCGGCAGCGGCCATTCAAGTTCGACGCCCGGCCGGGGAGAATCCCACATGGTGCGGCAGACCTCTCCTGCCTCGCCCGCTGCTCCCCTCAGCAGTGTATTTCTGATCTGCCTGTTCTGCTACCTGCTCTGTCTCTGGTGAACCCTCTCGCTGCCCCACAGCTCTGGCTTGTACCCCAGCTTGTATGTATAAATAAAAAATAAATCTTTAAAAATAAATAAATAAATAAATAAATAAATCTTTAAAAAAAATTAGTACAAATTAAAATTACACTCAATGACCTGGTCTAATTTTAAATGACATGAGTTTATGTACAATAGCCTAGAACAAATAGAGATGTGGTTATTTTATATCAGCAGGTATATTAAAGTCAAGGATTTAAAGCTATCAAAATTGGGCCTCCCTGGTGGCGCAGAGGTTAAGCACTGCGCTGTGGAGCTGTCGGCAGCGGCGACGAAAGTTCAATGCCTGGCCAGGCAGATTCCCACATGGCATGGGCAGACCTCTTCTGCCTCACCCGCTGCTCCCCTCAGCAGTGTATTTCCGTCCATCTGCCTGTTCTGCTCCCCACTCTGTCTCTGGTGAACCCTCTCGCTGCACCATGCCTCTGGCCTGTACCCCAGCTCTTGTATGCATAAATAAATAAATCTAAAAAAAAAAAAAAAGCTATCAAAATTATCACATGTGCAAATTCCACACAAAATTATTTTTTAAATTAGAAGACAAATTGCAAGGATCATGATTAAAGTAGTTAAAACTGGATTTTTTTGAGGGGGGTAGGAATGAATAGCAGAATAGATAAGAGAGATCTCATAACCATATCATTTTCTAGAATTTGCCTCATTTGCTTTTCTTTGGAAGATGCAAATAAAACAAAAGTAAATTTTGACAAATAAAGTTTTAAACAAGTATGTTTTTATCAGAAAGTTTAATAATGATTCAGAAAAAATTGAGTGAATAACTTTCTCTGAAAAAATATATAGACTCTTTAGAGACTGCAGTTATTTGGGGGAAGAAGGAACTGCTAAGTTATCCTACTTTCTATTCTGAAAATGACAAAAAGTCCCATTTCCAGTTTGATTATAGAGATGCATATGTCCAAAATGGCTGAGAATAAATACAGCAAGAAAGGTAAAAGCTGTAAAGCTAAGGGCATGCAAAAGGCTTTATGAGAAAGTCTGAGAAAATACCCAAAGTGGCAACAAGGAACATTTGGCTGCACTCTGAAGTTCTTCTCAGTCATCTTTGTCTTTTGCTCCATGTTTCAGGATACGTGTGAACTCAATGTAATTGAAATTTCCCTTCTTGTCAATCGGTGCCTCTCTGTACAGCTCATCCACTTCCTCGTCTGTAAACCGATCTCCCATGGTTGTCAGCAGCTCCCTCAGGTAATCTTCCTGAATGGTGCCTAAAGAATAAAGAACCAGTGGATCAGAATACATACTACTCTGAGGATTGATTACAAGTATAGCTATACTCAGTTGAGCATTCTCTATATATGTTAAGAATTATAAACATGCAAATACATGAAATATGGGGTCTCCATGTAGACTCAGCAAACAGTTGACTAGAAAATACCCAGCTGCCTACAAGTATTAACTTGCTTTACTCTATCAACTTCCCTCCACATCCATCTCCTGAGCTCTGGATAACAGAGATTAAATCTATGCTTTAACACACAAAAAGTACTATTAAAGAACCTAAGCCTCATGGTGCCCTAAAGTAGCATGAATGATCACACTTAGTTTACAAGTACATAACACTAAAATCACTACCACACCATAAATATAAAGTGCTTCAGTGGGAAGAGGCCCCGTTTTAATAAGCTATGTTATTTCAGGCATTTCACTTTAGCTCTGACTTAGTTTTTATGAGCGTTTTGGTAGTTTTTCTCCTTCCTTTCCTTTCTTCGTTTTTAAATTTAATTTAGATTTGATAACAAATATGGCCAGGCCCAGGGAATGCAAAAACAGAGTACATATTGAGCACTAACTATGCCAGAGGCACTGCATAAGGCATTTGGAATAATGGAGTGTAAACTCAAAGGCATGCTTTCTACTCTGGATTTGTGAAACTAGGGTTCTCATAAAACCTGGCTACAAAGCAGATATACACAGGGAGCTTAAAAAAATAATGCTCAGATGACATCCTTGATTTATTCTCTGGCATTGATCTTTTTAAAAAGCTTCCGAAGTATTTCACATTAGCAATCATGATTGAGAATGTATTAAGCTAAAGGTGTTAAAAGTGACAATTCAAGCAGATTTTTAAATTCATGAAGTAAAAAAGATCTGCAAATTCCTTTGTTGCATAATTAAGCTGAAAACATTGATAATATAATCTCTGTAAAATGAAAAACCCTTTATAAGATTTTTTTTCCATATAAGTTTCCACTGCATACCTAGCAGCCATAACTGTTAAGAGCTTCCATTTTAAAATGAAGAAGATGGTATGATAAGGCATAAGACAGAAATGGGAGTCGAGGTAACACAAAATACACAGAAGCTTGGAAGGAGGTTGGGAAATATGACACAAGAGTGACGGGTGGTACACTCAAACAGGGCACATGTGACGAAGCTATAGGGAACTTTGAAAGTCAGAGTGGGGAGACAATGTTTCCAACACCAGCCTATTACTGAACTATTTAAACTAATCCAAGAAATAACGTAACCAAAGGTGTGCCTTCCTTCTCAAGAACCTTACCATGTCAGTGTTCATTCCCCTTATATTTTCTCTCAGTTTAATAAGTACTTGCCCAACATCACACAGCTATGAAATATGAAATCAGGGAGTTTGACTCTAGAGCAAAAGGCTAGATATACCAGATTTAAATAATCTAATCTCAGGTAACTCATAGAGGACTGTAGTATTTTACACTTTATCAAAGAAAGCTCTGGTAAACATTATTCAATGCATATTGATTGCAGGCCTAATCCTTATAAGGTAAAGAAGTAACACGGGTGTCCTAAAGACATCTCAAATACACCAATTTAATTATAAACTAAATAGTTAAGGGCAGAAGCAAAGAAGTGAGTGATTAACATTCCACAGAACTAACATGCCTGCCCCAAAATTTAAAAATCACTTGGTAATTAAAGGTTACCTCTGACTTACCAGTAGCTTCTTCATCAAAGCAAGCAAAGGCATTTCTGATGACATCTTCTGGGTCTGTGCCATTTAACTTCTCACCAAACATCGTGAGGAACATGGTGAAATTTATGGGCCCTGGAGCCTCGTTCATCATGGCATCCAGATACTCATCAGTTGGATTTTTCCCTAAGCAAAAAAAGAGTCGTAACTTTAACAACATCATAAATTGCATCAATTTTGACAAGAAGGATTATCATTTAATACAGTCTGCTGCTGCATTCATGATAGCAAAAGTATTTGAATAAGTCTTCTCAATGAATGGGGCCTGTATTCAAAAGTCTGGAGATTATATGTTATTTCATTGTGGTGTCTAGAGAAGTAAGATTGCTCTCATAATCTAAGATCAGTGTTTGCAACACACACACACACACACACACACACACACACACACACACACACACACACACACTCAAGGCTGGCCCCCAGACCAATCTTGAGACATGCCTAGAAATCTGCAGGTAACCCAAGGATCACACTTTGGGAAGTACTGTTCCAGATCCTTGAGACTTAGTAAACTATAATGTCATTAGCTTCACAGACTGCTTTTATGGGTCTTTAAGACTTAAATAAACATAAAGGGCATTAGAGACATTCTAATATATTAATATTAAAAATAGTCACCCAGGGAGGCAAGCATGTCATGCAGATCTTCCTTGTCGATGAAACCATCTCTGTTCTGATCAATCATGTTAAAGGCCTCTTTGAATTCCTGAATCTGTGACTGGTCAAACATGGCAAACACATTAGATGTTGCGCGCTGGGGGCGCTTCTTGGTGGTCTTGGTCTTTGCCCTTTTGCTCGACATGGTGGCGGTTAAATCCTAATACAGGAATTACAAGAAAAACAGAGATTATAAGAAAAACTGATATGCTTGAGCTACTTAGTCATATGTCTAAAAGCTATTCAGCAGGACAGCACCACTAGGCAATACTCTCAACTAACTGATATCATTCTTCATAGTACAGACTACAAAGACAAAAACTTCCCAGACTCATGTTTTTAATTCACTCATCCTAAGTAGTTGGGATGTTTAATAAACAGTCCCCCAATAACTTCAAATTCCAAATTACGACCAACATTAATTCAAAGCTCAAAGCTTATCAACAAGACTGCCATTACTGCTGTATAAATTAGTAAAAACTGGTAAATACATAGGTCAAATAACAATACAGAAAACAAGAAATAAAAAGATAAGCAGCCCAGGAAACTGCACCAATTCTATACTTGAGTGCTACGGGAGTGTTGAGCAATACTAATTCATCTTCAATAGGTCTATCCCTCTGGAGCCCTAGACTAAACAGGCAGCCCTTTTCTAAGGTGGACAGAAATAGGAAGGAGGATTATGATGGAAAGAACAGCGCTTCATCTTTTAATATTTAATGCCGAACACTGTTCTCCCACTTACAACTAGCATTTCTTACTGTACTCTCAGTCCGGAATCAAAGTAGTTGAAGAGTGATGTTTGTTGAAAGGCTAACAGAAATTAGAAAACTCTTAAGTTAATTCATAAGTTTTACAGATATTTCCATTCTATGAAACCAATTCCTTGCACAGAGCCAAGTCAACTCACTTGAAGTAACTAGGTTCTCTAAACACAAAGCAGAGCATACCAGTTTTTAAAGCAACTCAGATTATAGAAAGTTTTAGAAAACATTTAAGAAGAATGGAAACTACTTTTGCTCTCTAATAATCTAAATTGATCCCTGTAAATTTTATATTAAAAAAAGAATGTCTACTAATACCTAAAACGAAAAAGCAATTTTCTTTTCAACACTCAATATTTAAAAGGCTATAAAAATTTATTTGATGTTAAAAAATCCCATTTTCATTAGACAATAAAATTTTACCGTACCATCCTTCAGACCTGAGGTGGAGATGGTAGTCTGCAAAACCTCTAACTAGCAAGCCTAAGACACTGTATTGAGTTATATTCTTCCAAGCAGGTCTAAAATAGGCACTACTGATTTCACTCTGACCAGCACCACAATTTTAAAGCTTACGTTCTGAAAACAACATTTAGCTATGATGTGGAAAACACTGTGCCCTTGCTCTAAAAATAAGTCTGTGGACTGCAAAGAATGAAGTGCTACCTAAACCTCAGCACTGCAAAGTGACCTTAAAATACAATTCTTCCTATTAGTCAAAGTTATTCTTCATTCTTTCCTTGATTAAACTACACCACCCAGACTAAATTCAATCACAGAAATAATTAGAAAAGCTCTGCCTTAAATTTATTGTAGCTAAATATGTTGGAATTTGTTGGAAATTCCACAAAGGCCAGTCACAAATTCCGACCAATATAGCAATCTTTGGGGACACACAGGAATGTGTTGTTGGAAAGACAGACCCTACAGGAACGGATGCCATGATATATGCTCCTCCATAATTCCCTATTTCCTTTGGACACCCCTTTAGGAGAATGCCTTTCATAACATTTACCCCATCTTTAAATGGATAATTCATTCTGTAACAGCTTCGAGGGCAATAAATACCATTATCTACCCTATGTACAGCTATATTTTTTCTCTCTATTCAAAATTAGTTTTAAAAACTGTAAGAACTGGGCCTCCCTGGTGGCACAGCAGTTAAATGCTGCGCTGTGGAGCTGTAGGCAGCGGCGATGCAAGTTCCACGCCTGTCCAGGGAGATTCCCACATGGCGCGGCAGACCTCTCCTGCCTCACCCACTGCTCCCCTCAGCAGTGTATTTCTGTCGATCTGCCTGTTCTGCTTCCCACTCTGTCTCTGGTGAACCCTCTCGCCACCCCACGCCTCTGGCCTGTACCCCAGCTTGTATGCATAAATAAATCTATATATAAAAAAAAAACTATGGAGTGTATTATTCCTCTTAAATGAATTCAAGGACCGGGGTGAGTGGTTGAACCCAGAAGAGCAGGATTTATCTACCAGTTCGTATCTCTTTAGTATCTTAAGCATGCTATGCCTTTGCAAATCAAAGCATATCTTTAAAAATAGTCTGTTTTGTTTGACATTATCTTCCCCAAATGATGCAGGAATGCCACTTATTTTAAAAGCAAAGAAACTGACGAGAATTAAATGTCAAATAGTTGACACCAGGGGATCTTTTAACCAAAAAAGATGTTTATTACTAGATTTGGTGGGGTCCTCTATATAACTTTAAAAAATGCTTATTTTGGTTGTGTATTTATATATATACATTTAAATATATATATATATAAAATGTTTTTCCTTTCAGTCTTCTTTTAATAGTGCGTTCTTTAAATTTGTAAATACAACTGTCATTTTTTTTTAAGTTATAAAAGGTCACTTTTTGGTCAGCACTGACAATGGCTTATACAGAACTTTTCTTAGGTTCATTTGATACTTAATCATCAACCCTTAATATGTTGATCAATATATGATCAGTTAGTCACATGTGTTTCAAATGTCACTAGTGTTGAATACTATTTAAGCATGAAGAAATGCAAGGCAAATGTCCCATCATCAAGAAGCTTAAAATATGGCTGGGGAGGCAACTATAAAGAAATGGATATGATTGGTTCAATTTATGAAATGAGTCACATAGTTTTCATTCCAGAGGTATTACTCTCAAGTTAGAACAATGTGTGACAAAAAAATAAAAATAAGTCAAAACGATTATCAAATACTGTGAACTCAGGAAAAGAAAAAAGTTCATTGTGAGTTTCTAAAAGATTGGGGGTGGGGGAGGAGACCCTGAAAAAGCTTGTACCATTTAGAAACCACAAGACTTTCTTAGAATTAAGAGACTGGGGAATCAGTCCTAATTCTAACAAGGTAGTTAATTCTACCAAAAACTGTAGTGTAATGTTGGACAAATTACCATCCAATCTTTTTTTTTTCAAGGAAGTTAGATTCTAACCTGTGAGTCTTCCTCTCAACAGAACCCTGGAGGGTTTATAAGCAATAGGGAGCTCGGTCTCACAGTCAGTTGTTCCAAAATAAGTAAACTGTGGCTTATTTTTTCCCTACAAACTACAGGCAGGGAAGAAATAAGCATTGGTGGAGAGAAAGCCAAACCAGAGCAGTACTATGATTCCAAAAGCAGATCATTTATGACATTGTCATTGTTTGCTGTTCATTTTCATTTCCCCCAATAAATATGTATCTTTCATAAGAAGTTCAGAAGGGAAGGGTAAAATAAAATTGAAAATATTTCATACATCAATGTAAATACTTATTATTGAGGATGGGAAAGTTGCCATGCAAGCATCTGAAATGTTCAAGTTACGAAGCTCTTCACCCATTGTAAGTTAGTCTAGAGTCTATTTTTGAAATATTTAAAAAGATCTTTGGATTGATAACACGTTGTATGAAATTTGAAAACAGGGAAACTTGGCAGAGCAGGCTTCTATGAACTATGTAAGGATTTCCAGTGCATGAGAAAGTTAAAGAGACAGTGATGGCCAAGGAGATTCCATTTAAAGATCTAAAGGGATACAGTCTTATTTTAAATCAGGGGAGGGCAGTGTTAGTGGCAATGAATTTATTATTTTTTTTCCTGATCTAATAGGAAGTAAATCATTCAGGGTTATAACAAGAAGAGGAATACAAATCATGTAAGGAAGATGTTAGACTAGGTAAAAGGGGAGAAATGGAAACTCGAGATCCTCTTCCCACATACCATGGGCAATCAGAAGATTTTTCAGACTCTTTGGATACTGTTGTTTTTAAAATGTGACTAGTCCATACCAATATTACATTAGGTTTCTCTAGTTAGAATCTGAAAGTCCAGCATTTACAAAGTGGTAATAACATGTAAATAATATAGTCTTTTGTGCATACGTAACACTCAAATTAATAGTATTGTGGTTAATAGGGTACATTAAGAAAAAAACTCCCATCTTAGAAAAACATTTCCTTAATGAGACAGCTTTCCCAATCTAGAGAAATCCTACAGTCCCAATCAATCAGTGTTGTTTTTTTTTTAATTTCAAGCTAAATAAATGTCATCTGGGTTACTAACCAGTTTTTCAAAACTACATTTTCAGGTTGGTGCTTCTGTTTTAACTAGCCAAGTTATCAATTGCTTTGCAAACTTCCGGTTGAAGGCAGGGTTATTCCGCTTAGAACGCCACACCCAAAAGGCTTTTCGCACTTAACAAAGGATTTACTTGCCAGTAAAGCCTCACTCTTGAAAATAAAAGGTTTTTCTGGTTAGGTTTTATCAAAATCCTTGCAGAGCATTCAACAAATAGTGATTTTAAGAAATGCTTTCCTCACCTTCACATACAGAAAACTACTGTACTTAAGTTAAAATCTCAGTGGCACGCACATCTGTGTTCCAAAATGCTGTATAACTGATAAAGGTTTCCATTTACCTACTCAATCACTTTAGACCAAACACTCTGGCAAACTGAGTCAACAAAAAATCTCCATCCAAAAGGTACTCGCCATTGACTTTGTCATTTTTATCATCCGCAGATTAAATCCTAAACCCCAATTTGTCCAAATCCAAACACCATTTTCTTTCAAGTGCTAACTGCAGAAGTGGACAGTGAATTGAAGTTGCTAATTTGAGTTGGCTATTCCTACCAAATGTAGCCACACGGCTGCAGTAACAGCTGCAGGAAGGGGGAAGGCTGGGCTAAGGTTTTGGCGCAAACTCTCGAATCCGACAAGTTTACGTTAGAAACTAAACATAGCAGCGGAGTCAGAGCCGTGGGGCTCTGGTTTCCCGCGGCCCGGCTGTCGCCCAAGCGCCCGGCGCCAGGGAGCTAAGCCACACTTCCCGACCTCCAAGTTTGGGCACAGGAGAGAAGTTCGCGTCCGGCCACTTCCAGCAGCGGCCCTCGCTCCAGGTCGCAAGGCCTTGGACTCCAAACCTGGGAACCAGCCGGTACACCTGCCCAGGTGCGCTCCGAGCGCCGGGGAGCCGCCGCGGGGCACCTCTGCCCTCCCGAACACCCAGAGGAGATGAGCCCCGGGATGGGCCTCACGCGCTCCACGGTGAGCAGCACTCACCAGGCGCAGACGCCAGAACCCGGCACTTCAGAGACACCCCCGCTGCTCCGCGCTGTTTCCACTCCTCAACTCCGCGGGCCGCTAAAAGCCAACACTTCCGGCCTCTACTTAGCAAACAGGAAGGAAGCCCCGTCACCATTCTCGGCCAAACAGCGGGCCCGACTTAACGGACGGCTGGGGGGGAGGGAGTTGTCTGTGTGTGCCAAGGGCGCAACAGTGACCAGGTGCACGAGAAGGAAGTATAAAGAGAGCAATTTAGAACATATAAGAATTTGTAATGGTTCTCCGGGTCCCATTACTGCGTTCCTGTCTTCTCTGGACCTCTTCTAGTGTGTTCTTCCCCCCTTTTCTGCCGTCAGATGGTTGAGTCTGTCCTGAGGGCTTGTGGCTCCGCACATTCCTGGGCACGGCCAGGGGCGGGGTTCTGCAGCCCAAGTCCTTGTAGGGAAATCCCTGAGAGAGAGCTGCGCGGCCACGTGATTGCCCTCGCTCCGCCCCCGAGCGCCGGCCCCAGCCCTCCCGGACACCCAGCCACCCCCCCACAAGCGGTCGTACGCCTGCTTTGGGGATTTGGGGTTCCCCAAGGGGTGCCCTACACGAGAGGAGGCGGGCCTCTGTGCAAACGATTTACTCTTTTTACACCGCTTTATCTTGTGAAGAGTCCGACACCTTCCACGCGGGAGTATGGAAACTTTAAAGCTTCCAGTGGCCCTCAGCCCAGGTGCCCCTTTTTGTCCCAGGGGTATTTTATAAGGTCCAGAGTAGCTGAAGACGTCTCTCACCTGAAACGTTTGCTGTTACATTTCTCACCAGAGCCCCAGTGATCCCTTTTAACAAAGAGAATCTGGAAGGAAGGCGACCTGCAACAAGAGCTTACTGCATTTTGCTCCCACCTTTTCCTGTGATGCATACTTGTGTCTTGGCGAAAATACTAAAAACCTGGACCTATCACTTCTCAACTCCTTGCCTATGACAGATTCTAACAATGCGCATTTTTCGAGGAAAGGAGCAAGCCCTTCCCGCTTCTATCGCTTTCCATCCAAAGTCTGAGGAAGACTATGGTGCTGTTCACCTCAGCTCCTGGCCTCATCTACAAAAGGAATGAGTTGGATCGGCTAATACTCGGGTCATCATTCTGGCAGCCAAGTTCAGGGACTAGTTTGGCTTCCATGACCAGAAGAGTTTTGAAATTCGCCCCTTGCCTTTTCCAGAAAAGCAGCTCTCATTTGAATCACCCTGCTGAAAGGAAAGTTAAAAGCTGCAGAACAATGTACTCTATGTTAGTAAGCAGCAGCTGCTTCTTCAAGGGCCTCAAGAGCATCTTTTTCTAGTAACCAGAAAGCATAGTCCATACTTAAACTTGCTGAAAAATTAAAAAGCTGCCCTGGTTCATCAACAGGAGTGAAAGTAAATAATGATCACTCTTCCAAATTTCCTTTACAGTAAGAATCACTGAGGGTACTAATTAAAAATACAAATTACCGGGTGCCTCATCTCCAACCCACTTATTCAGGATCTTCTAGGGCAGGTCCTGGGATGTCATCAATTTAGCAAGGTCCTAAGTGGCTCTTAGGAAAGGTGGGGGGACACACAGATAGCTTAGAGCCCAAGGCTTAGGCAGTGAGAGCACAAATGCCAAATGGCTTGGAGTTTGAGTGGGGCAACAGTGCCAGTGCCCTGCAGTGCACACACACCTCCACAGAGGGGTGGCCTGGCACCACAGATGGCTCAAAACACTGTTCTCCCCAGATAGAAGGTTTCAACTGGTAATAATGAAGTGGGTAGTTTAATTTTACCCCCAGTTTTAAAGGGAGTGGCAATGTGTTTTTGCTTCTGTAGTGTCAGATAATTGACTTAGTTGTCTTCCCTTTTTCCTTCAGGTGAAGTCTGGTGAGACCGACTTTGTTCCTGCAGCCTGCACGGACTGGGTGTGAGTTCACTCTGATCTTACATGGCACACTCCAACAAAGCCAGCTGCAACTGCTGCCCAGTGATTTTGTGCAAAAATAGGTAAAAATGGTCTGACAGTAAATTCAGTTTATGAGCGTTTTGCTATATTATTGGATAAGATTGGTATCAAGGTGAAACAACTTGTTTTAGATAAGTTTACAAGTTTTTAAAATTTTTTTTCCTCTCATTTTGATATTTTTGTGCTGTTTTGTTTTGGCTAATGCCTCCAAATTTTTTCTTTTCACATGGACTGATAAACCCTAAAATAAGACTGTCTCCTAGGACTACACCCTGTAATCTGTGCCACCATAGATGTGGTGGAATAAAATTAAAAGGGGGGATTGCAAGAGGGTGGTCCTCAGGAAAGGGGAGTGTCCCAGGACCCCACCCCCACCTCAAGCCAGAGAGATCCAAGACACCTAGGACTACAAATCCCAGAATGCCATCATCACTGAAGGAAGGATGCTGAGGACTGAGGGTGGAGTTAAGCAATGGTTTTGGGGATTTAAATACCTGACCTGTGAGCTGGGG
>PVIJ01002946.1:0-62490 GCA_004024925.1 Scalopus aquaticus
GCCTGCTCAGCTCTACCCTCCCTTGGGTGGGCCAGGGAACCTGGAACCTCCCCTTCTCCTGGGGACAACCCTGTTAAACAGCCACGATGACTGCCACTTTTATTGCCACCACCACCACCACTGTTCTAAGCATGACCAGCACCACTCTCAGAACAATAAGCAAATGGGCAACAGGGTTTCCCTTCCTCGTGGGGCCATCTCCCAAAGAGAATAATGCCTGCCAATCTGATGTGGGCGGCGGAGGAGGGCAAAGAGGCTTGGGAATTGCACCAGAGGGAATTGTCTTTCATTAATGCAGGAGCCCCTGGCATCTTGCAAGGCCATTCTGCCCCCTCCCCCGGGCCTTCTATCACCACACCCAGGTGGCTCAGTCCCTACGGTGTGAATTACCTCTCCCTGTCTCACTGACATTTCATAAAAACTTGTTCTCATCTTTAAAATAGATCAGCATGTCCCTAGCCCCACTCAGCATTAATTATTAAAAGCACATTCTAATATTTTTATGGGAGAGCAAGGTTACAGAGGGTAGAGGGGAGGGGGGAGGAAATCACTACACATTCACAAACTCAGTCAATATGATTTAGTAATTTTAGAATATTTAATCAGTTAAAATAAAAAGTGTTCAGTCAAAATAAAGATATTTAATTGTGGGGGAAAAATAATACAACTGGGGGGAAAATAATGGGGGGAAAATAACCACTGAAACTCAGCGGCTGACACCGGCAGGGAACAGGCACACAGGCAACCACGTAAGTGACGGGTGCACTTTAACCCTTTTTGGCCACAGCTGGGTGAACCAGGAACACATCAGCCCAAGCCCCGCCAATCAGATTGTGGCTGTAAGATGCGAGAACAGACGCAGGCACTACCACCAAGTGGTGCAAACATTAGGAACATACAGTCATAAATCAGTAGTCAGCACATATAAGCCAGAGTCACATGGAGAGAGAAACTAATACCCTTAGACGGCGACGGCGGGAAGCCAGTCCACACACAGATGCAAATATGAGAGACCATATGGTCCTGAGAGGCAGAGAAGTCACTGAGAGTTCCTGGCTTTCCATTTCTAGTCCCACGTGGTCTCAGTGAACTCCCTTTGCCTCTCTTTAGATGTTTATGAGACCGCCTGTTTACAGAGGCAGAGTTTATTCGCAATGAACAAATGTGTCCTGAACTAGTCTGACATGTTCATGGAACAAATGGATGTGTCCTCAGCATGTGTTCTGGTTTTGCCCTTTGTTTAAGAGACTGGAACATAAGACAGTCCTCTTTAAGATTTATGAATCAATACCCCAACATACTGACAACAGAAGAGGAAACAGGAAAATACTGCAAATAACTCAAATCTGCAAAGAATTTCAAGCTTCATGGAAAATCTATTACATAATATCCATACAATACCTGCTTCTTGGAAGAAACATGGATTCCTTGATGAACACAGAACCAGACAGCAGGATATACCAGCAGGTCCCAATATCATCAGGGCTGAAAAGAAAATAGAATCAGGTGATTATCTAATAAAAAAAAAAAAAACCCAAACATAGTACAAAGCGCAGTGCCTATGTTACTTTTAGAATCAGCATCAATGAAGCATGAAACACATTAAAATACCATTATCCAACTATTGAATAATTTTTAATTAGCTTTTATCCCCCAAATAAGCTAAAAATATTAATAGTTACATGATTTAAATAGATACATGATTTAAACCTTCAGCACCTATAGTTCCAAGTTTTAATTTTTAGTTTAATTTTGCTTCACAAAGCAAAGAGAAAAACACTGAAACGCAGCCACCCCAACCTTCTCCCTAGTCTACCAAGCTCCCACATACTTGTATCACAAGCGTAACACAAGTGATACCTGTGACGCAATGTTGTTTAGAATGTCTTTATGCACATGCTCACAGAAAGAACAGGGATCTTTTTTCTTCTCACCATCTTTTCTTTTTACAGACAAGAGAGCATACTCATCACTATCCTTTTTCGTAGAGTGACTCCTAGAGCTCAGAGGCAGCTCCGAGTCCTCCACCACAGCTACACTCCAGCTACTGGGAGAGAAGCGGGGCGGGTCAGAGCACAGCACAGAATCTGTACCCCAGGGACTCATGTGGGTGTTGCAAGGGAGTCACAGCTGCCAAGGTCACCTATTTTTTTTTTTTTTTGGTAGATGGAGTCCAAAAGTTTTTAAAAGGACACTAAATTCTATTTATAACTCAGAATAAAGTTACTGAAAGCACCGCATTGTGGGTTCCTGTGAGCTGGCTACTAGCTGGCCACTCACGGGCAACTGTGACCTCTTTGCTATCTGCAAATCACAGCAGAGCAGAGCACAGCCTGGATGACGAGGCAGGCCCGGTGTCGCCTGGGCCGCTGTCGACCTGATGACGTGAAAATCTCCACGGTGGTCTCGGACAGATCTGCCTGTGATAACATCGTATTTTGCTGACACAAATGTCTCCTGACGTAAGGTCATGATGCCCCCTTCCCTGTCCCTCATAAAACTTTGTCCCCCATTCCTATCCTACCCTCGGACCACATTCCTCATACCACTGTCGCGTGATCAGCTTTTACTAGCCTGTGTGCTTTCAATAAATGGCACAAGAACTTCTGCTCAAGTAGCAGAGTCTTGTCTTGCAAATCTGCTCCACAACTGTTGTGTCCCTCATCGTTTTCCCACTGTAAAGCAACAAAGTTCCTGTCGCAACACCAAATCATTACCAACAAATCATTTTCATTGTGCTCTTTGCTTCTAAAGCAAATCAGCAGATGAGCAGTTTATCCCGAGTGTGCTTTTTGCCTGTTTCCTAACTACTCAGTACTCAACTGTAATGCTCAAAAGACTATCTAATCAAGTTGAGTTCCAATGAAATAAAATGCATTCACAAAGGCAAAATACTTCCAAAAATAATGTGTACCCTTTTCTTCTCAATTTTAAATCATTAGTTTTTACAATCAGCATCATATACCAAGTTTGGGGGTTTAAAAAAAAAAAACTTATCTTAACTCTGACAGAGAATACAACAAACAAATATTCACTGGTGTTTTATTTATTCCTATCTGTCCATTTCGAATAGACCAAAAAAAAAAAAACCACAAGGTTTATAAACTCCACTTTCCTGGCATTGAGCATGAAATGTGCATGAGAAGGCAACCAATGTCCAAAATGGGTAAAATACAGGGAAAGAGAATATTCTGCCACCCTGAATACCCTATAATTAGGGTTAACTCTTCATAACAAGTAAAACTCAGAAAAGATTTAAGGAAGCGGAGATTAGAAATGGGTCCACTCAATATCTCCCACTTATTATCATTTTATTTACCTAACAGATGGGCTGTTTCTCTACCTTTTCAAAAAAAACCCTCAAATGTTAACTCACAGGAGCTACACTTGCTTGAGTAGGCATTTGCAGAAAATAATCATTCAACAAGTATTCAGTGAGCTTTTACTACATCCCACAGCAAACAAGATCACCACAATTTCTTCACTGAGTTGTCCACTCCTCAGCACAAACCCACCACTGCTGACTGGATGCTTTCCTGCCTCTTCCTCTGCAAGTTGATCAATTCACCAGAGCTGTGTAACCCTCCCTACCTACCCAATGACACAATCTTAAAAGACTGGCTCAAATTCTACTTCAATAAAATCTCCTCGTGCTGTTTTCCTAACTTCAAAATACTCCATTTAATTTTATTCTTCTCTATGTTTCTCTACGCATTTATTTATGAGTATCTAGGAATACCTCCTACTACCCTGAACCTTCTTTTAGGCGGGAACTGAGCACTGTATCTAGAAACTGGGCAGTATCTCAGGTATCGTTTGCTCAGGTAAATCCAATCATGACAGGCTTCTGCTTATGACCCAGAGTTCCTTAATGGGAGAGTCCAGACCCGGGAGCGCAGGGCATTAAAGGAGCAACATTTACTGCACAAAGAGCAGAGCTTTTGGATCACAGAGTTGATCAAGGTAGCGACGTGATCCCGTGAAGTTAAATGCTGACCTTCCCGCTCCTCGACAGCAAAAGGGGGACACCAATGCCTTCTTCACTATGTTACTCTGGCTTAGCGACAACGTTAATGACATATACAAAGCACCTTGCATAACAGGTGTCTACAAAACGCTAGTTCTCTCATCTCTTTTCCTCTTTTACACCATACCTGAGTCAACCTAGAACTTTACTGTCTCCACCTAACACTGACATAGTGTATGCTGCAAAATTCACCCTCTTCAGTCATACTACATTTTTCCCCCACCTATGCTTCAGGGCCCGTGAATGAGCTCGCTGTTACAGCTTCTAAGTAGTAACTTTTTTTACTTTCCCTCCACCTCCCTCTTAGTAATAAGGTCTATCTAGTAAAGTTATTACTCATCCTTTGAATCCCAGATTAACCACCTCCTCCTCGGAAAAGTGTTTGAGTATCATCCAAATAAGAAAGTCATTTTCTTTCTGACCTCCCAGGCTACACTTTGTACACGCTTGCATTAAACAGCTGGCAGTGTCAATTATTTCAGAAGTCCTCCCAATTAGTTTTGAGATGTCTCTAACTCCTAAGTACCCTCGATATATACAGTGCATGATGTGCAATTGACACCCACATATTTTCTTTAAAAATGAATTACTAATTGGTATTAAAACATCTAAATGTCAAAATATGCGTTTCAATTTATCAGTAACTGGGAAAACAGGCTTAAAGAACTCCCTCAGCAATATCCTAAAAATCCACTAGGTGGCGACCTCTCCTCATGAAAGAGGACGCGCGCTGTTCGACAACCCCCATTGCAACTCAGGATGCTAACACAGGTGGATCAAGGCAAAGTTGACAAGGTGGTTGAAAGATTAATGAACTAATAAATTAAAAAACTGAAATAATTAATCAACAAAGATAGTATTAGAGGACAAAAAGTAACTTGTGAAAAAGCTATTTAGTTATCAATACATATGAAACTTTAAGTGAGCAAATCAGCCAAAAAAGACCACTCTATGGAAATGAAGGTGAGGCAGACTGAGAAGAGAGTAACTGGGAAGGAGGGAGGTGGCTGTGGGCAGAGGCTGATTCGTTAGCCACAAACAGAGAAGGGGGGGGGCAATGGAAAGGAAGAAGGAGAAGGGAGAATGGGGGAAGGGGAGAGAGTTGAGAAGAGGTTTTAACAAACAGAAATGTAAAAACATGGCACCCACACAAAATGCAAATAATTTAGGAGAAGTTAGTGTTTCCTAAGATGACCCAGACAAAATATGGCATGAAGAGTGTCAGGGCTACAAGAAGGAACCCCGAATCCCTCCCACTTCAAGCTCCAGGACCATATGGCAGAAGTGACTCAGAAGAGCGAAGCACCCCCCCCCCCCAAGTGCGGCAGAGCACGGAAGCAAAACGAGGAGCGCTCACTGTTGCTGGGGATGGGTGAAGGGAGCACTGGTGAAATGTCCATCAGGGAGGAGGTAGTCAGAGAGTCAGTGACCACAGGGGGAGTCGGGTGCAACCGAGACCATATGGAACATCAAACATCAATTTGGGGGATATTTAAGAAAGAAAGGTTGCATTTTACTACCCAGGATATCATGTTCAAACTACAAAGTATTTGACATCTGGTAGAAAGAGAAACACAACTCAAAACCCTATAACCAATAACCCATGTCTTAAGCTACAACACCAGAGAAAGGGAAATGAAGACGACAAAAGTTTTGTAAGTGGAGGCAACTAGCAAGGAACCCCAGAGAGCTGTTGCTGTACCAGCCACACCATCCAACTAAAGGATAAACCCAGAAAACAGTGTCGCGGAAGTTTGTCCCCCTTGATAACCTACCGCCACATTCTATCTGTTCCCCTCCCAAGGCTCTCTCAGTCCTTTGCAGAATTTCAGAGTCTCACTGGATCTTGCTCACCAACTCTTCGACCACTTTAGGCTTGGACTCTCAAATACAAGATTAAGCCAAAAACCAAAGTGAAAAGAACTCTACTTATTTACAACAATTTAACCTCTATCGTTTCAGAGAAGTCCAGCAGTTAGTTCAGATCAGAGATTTTCAACACGCACTTTGCAAGCCCCTCAGGCCTGCATGCCGCTGGCCCCCTTTCAGCCATACCAGCAACTGCCATTTAGCCGAGTAGGATTTCCGACGAACAAAGTGTTCTGTGGCTTAAAAAAGAAGTTCCAACAATGGCCACCTTCCAATATGCAGATGGCTTTTCAGATACACATAATTTTCATCTTTTCACAAATACATTACATCACTTATGTTCCTGGATCTATTAAAAAGTTTAACAATTACTTGTATGTTTTTCTCCTCAGATGGGACTCTAAGCTATAAACTCAAAGACAAAATACATGCTGATTGATTTCATATGGCTAATGGCACAAAGTAACAAGCCCGTTAGATAAATCAGTGCAACACAGTATAGAAAGGGACCCTAATAGAACCAGATCAAAAGTAAAGTAGAACACATTTCACAAAGAGCTGTACCAAGATCTAAAAGATTTTGGCATTTACACATTTAATCTTCAAAAATGCAATGTTTTATTATAAAAGTATAAACTTCATAATATGTAATTATACATATTACATATAAGTTTTCATGAAAACAAGTCATGTTTAAAAAGTAGAGGATAATTTTTTCTTCCATTCCCTACAAGTTTTAAATCATAAGGAAGTTATTTCACTTTTATAATTAAAACAGTCTGCAGCCCCCAAAGCACTATTTTAATGTTAAG
The DNA here is from genome assembly GCA_004024925.1 of Scalopus aquaticus. NCBI lineage: Eukaryota > Metazoa > Chordata > Mammalia > Eulipotyphla > Talpidae > Scalopus > Scalopus aquaticus. Next base: position 6,709 of record PVIJ01002946.1, read on the forward strand.
TTTTTCAGAAAATCCTTCCTCTCCAATTAGTAGCAACTCATGCAGGGATTGGAACCAACAAACAGGCTACCGGGCACATCAGTGAGAACTCTGAAAACTGATGAAGAGATTAAGGATGTTTCAGCTTTGTTTTGAAAATATTATATTCATATCTATTAAGGTATTTTGAAAAAATACAAGTATTTTGAAAACAGAGGCTACAGCAGACATCAATTTTTTAACTCTGATAGTTCACTTAACCAGGAATGAATAATATAAACTATTAAAGACCTAGCAAAGCTAAAAATTCTGTAGTTCATTTATATAGTCATTCTGAAATATATAGAAATTCATTTTTCAAATGAAATGGAGTGATACCCTCAGACTTATGAAATTATCCAATAAAAATTTTTTGAATCAAAGAAAAAAATGTCAGTTCAGATTACATATTCATATAATATATTAATAAGCGAGATTCAGCTATACTAAGGGTAATGGGATATATCCAAGGGCTTGAGGAACAGTTTATCAAATATAAAGGAGCAGCTAAGTCTAAAAAATTGACTTTTTTGAAAACTACCACTGAGCATGAAATTAACTTAGAAACTGTGTCTGACAGAGTTCTTCAATGAAATTTCATTTTCACCATGAACCTATTCCTCATCTAGAGCAAATTAGTGCTCAAAAATGTGAAGTATAATTTTGACCCTTTCCAGAGAAAGGGTCAAATTTGGAACCAGATCCACCGAAGATCCACTAAAGAAACCCTACAAGTATCTGCAACAGCACCAACCTGCACATACCAGAAGTACGCCTTGGGGGGGTGGGGGGCACTGTACATGCTCTAAACAGCTGTATGTAACAGGAGTCCAGAGGTTTTTATGTGCCGAGTTTCACAGAAAAGTGATACAGAGACTCTAACACCTATTCATGCAAGAGGCATCTTCCTAGGAACTTAGAAGGGAATGAAGGTCTTCATCTATCAAAGGAGTAGCTTCCTTTCAAATAAAGTAACAACTGAGAACAGATAAAATGCAAATATCTGCGCTATGTATGGCAAATGTAAACTTGAAACATAAACACAGCCCCAGCTTTCATGGAGTTTACAACTAAATACATTTGAAAAAAGTGTTTTTATTTAACTTACATTTACCATAAATATGAAACATTTTCATTTAAAGACTACTAGTATACACAAAAATATTGTTTCCCAGAAGTCTTAAAGTATCACCATGTACACATAACAGTGTTCCTAAGTATGTAACATGTGGAGATGTGTTTGAATTTTCATGCTTACACAGAGCACACAACATGCCAAGCTTAGTGGTGAATATCATTTGTCTGGAGATTCTAGAACTAATGTCTAACTCTGCTTCCAAGTAAACAAAAACCTTAGGTTTCATTTCCTTTATATACATATGCAGATATGTAAAAATTGTGGAAACATGGACAAAAAGGATACTTTAAAATTACGGTTTTACAGCTTTCTAGGGAAGGAAAAAGAACTGAAATAACCTAGGTAGTAAATGTGTTTATGATAACTCAGAGAAAAGACTTAAATAAAAGCTTGGTCTCATCAGGAAGGAAAGATAGTATGCTAACTGGATGTAGGCCCAAGAGCCCAATTTCTTAAGGATGGAGACACTGGTCTGCATCGAGTCTGAAGGAGAAGGGGCAGAAGGAGAGGCCAACAGCCCAGGTGAGAACCGGAATAGCCACACTGTGCAGGGAAGGGACAAAAAGCCATCCTTCCAGGGGGACCAAGACAGGCTCAAGCTGCTACAAATAAATCAGGGACACTTTGGAAGAGAAAGCAAAGCCTGAGGGAAAGTCACCAGGAGGAGGAGTGGGAGCGCCTGAGGGGCCAGCTGTGGGCCGGTAGCCTTGCAGAGAGGTGACATTTGGGAAAGCTGCAGTGAAAACAGGAAACCAAGTCAACAAGTGAAAAGACTGCTCAACTCAAGGAGAGCAGCTGAGGCCTGAAGTTCTAAATTGCACATTTACAGATTTCAATTAAAACTCTTTAGAAGACTCAACAGGCCTCCAAGCAGCTCTTTTTATGGAGCAGTCATTTCCTCTCCTGCAATGAAAAGAGATAAACTGCTTAACAAAGCACTATACAAACTCTTCGAAACCAAAGCTTTCAGTCACATCTGTGGAAAAAGAGCACTAAGACAGAGTTACACAAATTTATAGCGTGTGTGTATGTACACTTAAAAATGTTTTCAACGGTTGAATTTCTGATCCAAACATCTTTAGCACTTTAAAATGTAATCATATATGGTTGATCATTAAAGCACTCAAGTTGAATGGACATACTGGTTTACTGATTTCAGATTAGATTCTCAAAGAAAGTCACCTCTAAATTAAGATGTTTTGGGTTAGGAATTTGTATTATCCACACGAGTATTTCAAAGATAGCAAAATTCCTACGTATAGAAAACAAAGTAAAAGGAAAGAAGGAACTGCCTGAGAGTCTTGTCCACTGTGTAAAGTTCAGCCTAATCTAACTTTCTAGTACAAACAACACAACTAGATTCTAGAAGGGCAACTCTAAATGTTTTTAAAATTCAAATATTTTTTTTTATTTATCAGAACCACAACTCTCCCCCTAACTTGTACACAATCTGAACTGACATTTTTGTCATTCTGCTGTTTTATCCTAACAGTAACAGTACAGGAATTAGAGCATCACCCATAATTCCTTCCTAAGTTTAAAGTAACTAAAAAACTGTGAAACCAAATTCTGAATTATCAAACCACTGGTGAGCGCGCGGGTCTGCCCTGCTCTAAGGACTCGGCACACGGAGGACACAGAGTTGCAGCTGCGCCTCACGCTGGCAGCAGAGTAGGTGCTGCTATTACTGCTTCCATTTTATAGATGAGAAAGATGAGTACAGAGGAGGATCAAAAGACTATTATATTTACCTGGCAAAATTACTAAAACCATAGACTTAGAAGTCACCAGCACACAACATAATAAGGAAAATGACTACTCATCTCTTGGTCATAAAACTAAAGTCTGAAAGTCTTTGATATTCTGACTACACCATGTTCTTTAGGCCCACGGGAAAACAAGCACTGACACATCCATTTCCCCCAAGAGGTAACAACAACAGGTCCCAAAAAGAGTGGTGTTATTATTTAGTTATCACAGGTTTCTATCTACCACAAGTGTCCTTTCAATCTTCAAAACTGCATTTACATGAATTGTTAAGAGCAGAAACATGTCTGCTCAAAGATCACAGGAGAAAAGGCTTCAATTACCCTTCCTCACATGATTGGCCAAATCCAAGGAATATGACTAAGTCAATCCACAATTAGCCTCTGAATTTTTGATCTTAGGAAACCATGCTCTACTAAATGCCCACAGACTTCTGCTGCTACTGTCACCTAATTCTACTCAAAACTGAGCAAGTGGTACAATCAACTCCAGCTACGAACTCTACCTTAAATGCATTCCATTTAGAAATACCTAAGGTGTGACTCTTCATTGTGAGCAAAGCACGCCTTCACGGTTTTCATGGACTTTTTAAAAAAGGGTATATTTAAAGATAGTGCAAGCAACCTTCAAATCACATGAAAAGCAAACAGTAACCAGTGGGTCTCCTGTCCCCTTTACCCCCCTGGGGAGGCCAGCAGCAGGGGCAGCTGATGAGCTTCTGTCCCGCACACGCATCAGAGCTTTATACAGCAGGGCAGGGCGGAGCAGGGTTGGAATGAAGCCTGCAGAATCCCACCGTCCGGGCGCAAACCCAGCCCCCTCGTTGGCAGTGAAACCTGAGGCACGTTCTTATCCTCCCCAAACCTCCGTTCTTTCAGATGTAAAACTGGAGCAATGATGATATCTACCTCAAGAGACAGCTATGGGGAAAAAATTAAAGCACTTATTAGAGAGTTCGTGGGCACAGGAAGTGCTTGTTAAGTGTTGCTGTTACCACATCACCAACACTCCCAACGCCACGTTACAGAGGGAAAGGAATGAAAGAAGTTGAAGCTTTCTGCCACTCCACTGCCTCGATAAATGGCAACAGCATTCATCAGAGATTTCCAACCTTGACATCTGAAGATCTGCTCCAATGATGGCTTTTAATTGCTCCTGAAGGAAACAAACTTTCTAAGTTCTTTACATCTTAATGTCTTCAAGACTAAATATATAAAGGGTGTTTACTGCATTAGTTTTCTCATTATTAATTATGTCTCGGTTATTTACTATTACTCCATACAAGCCTCACCTGCTTTCTTCAGGCAGCATGTGCCTAATTTGGTGGGTTATATTTTGGGTCTGGCAATGTTCAAAATTTCTTCCATATAAATTAGTGGTAACAGCACGGCCAAGACCCAAAAATAACCTGCCAAATAGGAATATTCTTCTTTGAGATAGCAAGGGAAACCTGTGTTTGATGTGTGTTCTTTTAAGCTGTAGGTGAGTATTTATAATGGTCTGCTAAAGAGCCCCTAAATGTCAGAGGTCCACAGTACAACCTAAGAATCATCCTAGATCACACCCACTTGTACCTTCTTGTGAAACTGATCCCTGCTTCCCACCCCCACCTCCCTTGCCTCATTTCAACCACTAACCACCCCAGATTACAACAGTCTCATAACTGATCTCTGGTTTACCATTCAATCTGATGCACTTTAAGAATTTCCAGACAGGCACAGACATTATTTCGAGGGGCTGAATGGGATTGGGAGACTTTATCATTTTGCTGCTTGAAACCTGACCTCCAAGCCACAGATTAAAAAGGGACATAAGAAAGACAGTAATCAATCACAGTGGCAGATGGAACATTTTCAGATCTTGATTCAAATAAACTACAAACAAAAGATTTTGAGATAAAGAAACATGAATATTTTCATGGTATGAAAAAAGTATTTCAGGTTTGATAATATGCTTGATTTTTAAGTCTTTATGTTTTAAAGATAGAGATACACAGCAACATAATTATGGATGAGTTGATAGGTCTTGACTGACATAAAAATCATACAGTTGTGGAATAAGATGAAATCTAATTGGCCATCCGTTGACACGGGATGAGAGTGAATACTGTCTCTAATTTTGTATGTGTTTGTAATTTTGCATAATAAAATGTTGTTTAAGGGGGGAAAAACTCATTTCTAGTTGCCAAGAAAAATGGAGTCTGATTTTCTGGGGCCTCCCTGGTGGTACAACGCATTAAAAGTGTCAGTACTATGAAGCTACCCAGAGCCACTGCAGCACGAGTTCAACCCCCAGCCAGGGAGTTTCCCACATGGCGCAGCAGACCTCTCCTGTCTCACCCTCTGCTCCCCTCAGCAGTGTATTTCAATCAATCTGCCTGTTCTGCTCCCCACTCTGCTTCTGGTGGATCCTCTCACCCCCACACCTCTGGCCTACACCCCAGCTGGTATGCATAAATAAATAAATCTTTTTAAAGAAAAAGAAGTCTGATTTTCTAGCAACATTCACAGTTGTGACAGCAGCCTCCCTCTCCTCGTGACTCATTGTCCTGACCCACACCACATTCCAGCAGCAGCAAACCAGCCCCAGCACTGAAACATCAGGCCAGCCCTTCACCTCTCTAAGTTCCTGTACATACTGTTCCTTCTGTCACGAGAGTCTCTCCAGGCCAGTGGGCACATTTCTGACACCTACTTGAGGGCCATCGCTCTGGACACTGCCCGTGTGGTTGGCCCTTCCCTTGCGCTTCTTTGGCCCTCAGTACACACCTGTACTCTCGGTTATTTTGGTTCGTTAGTTTTTATTGTTGTTTCCTTTTTAATCTATTTCTACCTCCCTCAAATGATCTGGCTTCCTTGAGGGCAGAAGCTGTGTTCTATTTCAATAAATACTGTGTAATACACATGGAAAGTAGTAATTATTTAATGAGCACTCTGAAAAACAGGAATGAAAGGCGACAGAAAACGGTCACGGCAAACACTTAATAACATAATGTGCCTCGTAAATCAGAGTTTATGTACCCTTAATATACCACCATCTATCTACTCTGTTTTTTACATTCTTTAAAAAATTCAGTTGCAATTTTTTTAAGGGATGTACTACATACCTTGAGAGAAATGTATCATTTAAAGAAGATACTATGGCCAAAGATATTGATTATGCAGCTAATTTTCCTGTTTCTGACAGAATTATAAGCTAAAATACATGACACTTATGCTGTCTTTATATCTCATCCAGTGTAGTTATGGGAACATATATTTTATTCTGTTGGAAACTACATCTCTACTTATTTCATAATGATAAAAATATCAAACTACTCCATAATGTGAAATAATATATCTGAACCACAGATGAGACAGCTATGAACTTAAATGCAAATGACTATAAACTTAGGCTTTATGACAGGAAATAGTTGAAATGTTTCACGTTTTATAAACTGAAAAGTTATAAGCAAAAATAAGGTAGTGCTGATATAGCAAGCTGTTGCTAATACTTTAAGAAAATTATTTAGTACCTGTACCATAAATTGTACAAAGAGAAAGGAAACACCTACTAGTACAAAACTTCATTTGCTTCATGTCTTTCGTATCTCACAGTTTCACACATTAACCTGTAAAAGAAATAAAGACATGAGTTCAACATTCGTCATGAAAATAACAGTAATAGTATAAAAGCATCACTAAAGCCATGTAGTATAGAAAGTTAAAATGACTTTATATGGCTTATCACTATTATCTATTAGCCTCAAAATGAACATTTTTGGTATTTTGGTTAATAAAATAAATCTGGCAACAAGATGCTAGGAAACATTTTGTTATATGTCAACTCTGCCATTTTTTTTAATAGGAAGCAAAATTATATGTGTTTTATACTTTGCAAATGACATGTGGACAAAGTTCTCCAAGGCAAACATAAAATGAAAAGGAACCTTATAAAATAAAACCTAGTAATTTAAAAAGTGATAACGTCATCCACAGCTCAACATTAATGTTACTTAGCAGTATGGAATTTGAGAAAAAAGTAACCTATTACCTCAACATTTTTATGACTAATGACTAAATGGAGGCTTTAAGACCTTAAATATTTATTTCAGCTGATTCATCACTGAGAGGGGAAATTATGGAAATTTTTAAAAACAAGAAAATGTTTAAATAGTCAAAGTTATCTCAAGAACAGCATCTTCAAGAAGCATCCTATTGCATTAAGCTCAGGTAAAATTTCCCAAAATACATACATGTAAAAGAGAATGACTATTCCTTCTTAAGAAGAAACTGGTAATCTATGAAACAGGGGTAACAGTCCACATTCATCTTTCCCACTTGCTAAACCCAACACACACCATGTACTCTTGAGTTTTCACTGGAAAACTTTTTTCCTTGTCACACAATAGAGGCCCTCCTTAGCCTCTCAATCCCTTGCTCAAAAGAGCCAAACTGAACATCACTTAACTTCCAGGAGGCAGGCTGACGTTAACATTGTTAAACACATAGTTTCTTTAATAGACTGACTCACACCAATCCTTCATGGGGAAGGATGATAGTCACAAGTGACGTGTCCGAAAGCACCTTGTCTTAACAACAGGCTCTGTCTTGTTCCAGTCAGAAACCAAGAGGGGGGCCTCCCTGGTGGTGAAGCGGTTGAGCGCTGCGCTGTGGAGCTGTTGGCCGCGAGCAAAAAATCCCGGTTCAACGCCCAGCCGGGGAGAGTCCCACGTGGTGCAGCAGACCTCTCCTGCCTCGCCCACTGCTCCCCTCAGCAGTGTATTTCTGATCTGCCTGTTCTGCTCCCCACTCTGTCTCTGGTGAACCCTCTCGCCACCCCACGCCTCTGGCCTGTACCCCAGCTTGTATGTATAAATAAATAAATCTTTAAAAAAAAAAAAAAAAAGAAACCAAGAGGGGTCCCTTGCCCCAACCGCTTCACTGGATCTCATTCCTTCTCTGGCATGAGACTGCGACCTGCAAGCTTCCCTCCTCCTCCTCCATCACCATCTATTTCTGTCTCTCCTGAAGCACTCCCTTCAATACATATAAATACATCTTGGCATCAACTACTGTGTGTGATACTCTTGATACCACCTCCCTCTCCAGCCTTGGCTTTTGCCAGAACAGAAATTCTCTATCTCCATTTTCTCACCCTCTACCTACTGCCCCCATTACTTGGTCTCTGCAACTCCAAAGAAAAGTCTCTAAACGTTATCAGCAACTTCAGTGTTACCTAAATCCCTTCTGTTCTTATCTTAATTCTACTTCTCAGCGGCTTTTGATGACTCACTTTTCCTTGTAGCATTATCTTCTCTAGGCTTCCTGTGCTCAGTCTCCTGGGTTTTTTTCTGTCTCTTTTGGACTTCCACCCCCCACCCCCATTCCATTTCTCTACCTCACTTCTAAAGGTTATCCTCGCCAGCCGCCTTCTCCTCTGCCCCACGTAATCTCATTTAGTCTACAATTTTAGTTTTAATCTATGAACTAGTAATTTCCAAAGAAATGCCCCAGACCTAGCTCCTCACCACAATACCCACTCATCTAAATGCCTATTCAATGTAACCACTGGCTGTGCAATAGCTTTAGCCATTTCACATGTCAAATGTCCAAAACGGATCTTGAATTTCTCCCCCATAATCTGCTTTCCCACAATCAGTGCCCAATTTTTTTCACCAAAAATCTTGGAGTCATCATCCTTGATGCCTCTCTTTTCTTCACACCCTTTCTGCCAGCACCTGTTTCTGAACTACATTCTCCCAAATTGATCAAGATTACCATGTCCCCTCTGCTAAAACCAAGTATAAGTTATCACTCCATGTTATCTTCCGCCAGGATAGCAATGTATACTTCTGCTTCTACTTCTGCAGACCTACTATCCATTCTCCATGTGTCTCCCAGAAAACTCGTTCAAAATGTTAGTTCATAGAAGGGATCGTGCTCAGAGAAATAAGCCAAAAGGAAAAAGAAAAATATCGAATGGTCTCACTTGTAACAGGAATACAGGGGCACCAAATACAAGAGCGACAATCAGCGAGAAAGAGGGGAGGATTGGGGCTCAGAACGGGGGAAAGGGGAGCACAGGGGACTGTGGTGACGGTTCACGGGTGAACTGGTGTGGGAAACCTATGGGGAATATACAGTAATGTAAAAGACACAAATAAAAATAACAACAAGAAAAAAATGTTAGTTCAGGTCATACCACACCTTTGCTCTTCACCTGCACTGACTTTAGAATGAACCCAACTCCTTATCCTTGAACACAGGCAGGGCCCCACACTACGCCCTTTACTGACAGTCACACACCCCCACATTGCCTCACCATGCCTAGGCCCTGCCTTCCCCGCACCAAGCCTCTTCCCGTGGCAGCATCAGGGGCACGTCTACTCTGAGACCCCCACACAGCTGCCCCAACTCAAATGTCACCCCCTTTGGACCACTAAGTCAAAGCAGCCTATGCCCATTATCACATCCCCAACGTAACATCACCTGACTAAAATGGCATTGATCTGCTCTGCCCACTGGGAACATAAGCTCTATTGTGGCAGGGGTTTGCCTGTATCAATGTCAAGCACATAGTAGGCAAGCAACAAGCAACCAGTCATCGCTGCCTGAATAAATACATTCAACCAATACCATTAGAAAATCACGGTCAACTCTTCTACAGGACAATGTTCTAAATATATGGGGAAAGGACCAAAATTTTTAGATTTAAACATTATTAGGGGATGTTTTATCAAAAGCATGTATCTTCCCTGGATTCCTCAAGAACATACTAACCATAATGTAGTTGTTTCTTAGTGACCCAAAGCACCTACATGATAATAATTACACTCAACCGTAATGCACAGAGAGCTCAGCAGGCTCTTGTTGCCAACACTGAGTGGCCCCAGGTAGTTACTCTGCTGCTTACTCTGGCATCCTCTTCCCTCTGACAAATAGGCTGTTTGTAACCCATATGGATTTGAAGTAAATATTATAAATTTTTCAACACAACTTTATTTTTCTAACTTTTAAGTGGAAATCTGAAAATCTTTCCATTGCAGAGTGTGTGACCTCGCACACACACGCACAGTGACACCTGCTCTAACCACCCTGCATGACTGGTCACAGCAGGTGGAAGGGCCACATCAATGCACAAAGCTGAAGCTTCCAAGTTAATGAAAGACTCTCCGCAACTCACATCAGAAGTGGGGTACTGTGCTGCTGCCCGGTCCTGGGTAAACAGACTGAAAATCTTGATCAACAGCAATTTTTTTTCCCTAAAATTGGAAAATTACACTATGTGGATGGAGGTCTTAATTGTTCTCTATTAACCCCAGAAGTAAAATCTTGATTTATAAAATTCAAAGAAACTAGTTTATCTGAATAAGATATATTTGTCCCAGCAATGAAAGTATTATAAAACAGTTTATATTTTGTTTTCTGTTACTATTCATGTTGGAATGCTGATCTTATGCTTAAAAAAAAAAAAAAAAAGGCTTCTAGTTTCAGCTGATGGGTCCCATAAATACGACAAGTGAATTTCCAGCACACGCTGAATTAAAAAGAACAGCTTAAAGGCCCATCCCTGTAAGTCATGGTAACAAAACTGTAGAGTCTCCAAAGTGACTTTCTAATGTTGTAACTAGACTAAAAAAATACCCCCATCCAATTAATCAGTTATTTCTAACCAAAATGTACCTTTGAAATAACAGAAAATTGATTAATTCTAAAGCTGGATAATGGGCATATGGAACTTCCTTATCCCTACTTTTTTAATTTTTGAAAATTTCCATAAGTATTAAACTTTTCCTTTTTTACTATTATCTATTTTTATTGTCACATATACTGTAAAAATACATTATGCAGTCACTATATCTATTATCCATACATGTGGTTTTATAAGCACATGAGAATATGATGTTTGTATTCACATATTAATTTCATTTGTACTTGAGGATGAAGTACATTCATTCAATTAAATGGACAACCGGTGCTACAAGTTTTTCTTAGGATAGCTGTCATCAAAAAACAAAATGCAATTATATACTTTAAAAACTATTCTTGTTTAATTTGCACCATCCTCTAAATTCCCAATGGTTTTGCCCTTTCTAATAAAACTTGACTCAAATTTTAAACACTTAACCTACAATCTACTTTAATTTAAATGATTTTCATTAAAAATTTAATTTTAGAAATACCTAATCCTCTTGACACTTTTTCAATTAACAACTAAATATGAAATCGACATGTTCACCAATTAATTAGTGTTTAAAGAGTAAAGGGGGAAAACACATTAAAAAAATTCTTTCATAATTAAAAACCGCTGGTATCAAAACTAGCTAGAGTTGGAGGAAATAAAACCTCCCCATTATGTCCTAGATGGTGTTTATATATAATCCATCTTCCCAAGAGGTCTTATTTTCTATTCTAGGTAAAATGACTAGGTAATATGTTTTTGATCTTTAATATGAAGCCTTGATAACTGTAAGATTACTGAATCAATGTTCAACAGAAATAATGTTTTTATATGAACAGATCACATAAAAGCTACTATAGCATAAACTATTTCCCAGGAAGGTACAGTCAATTTAATGCAATAAATATATTACATACAAACCTAGAACATACTAAAATAATGAACCTACTCAACTCATTCTTTGAATAATTAAAAATGTCTAGTTTCTTATTTATCTGAGTACTAAGAAGTAGACTCTTATTTGCCAGGATAGCAAATGATGCTCCTTTTGGTATATTCACCCAAGGATATTTGTCACTTTAGGCAAGGGGTTGGGAGAGGGATAGGAAGGGTGAGGTGCTATCACTATGGCAGAAATGTCAAAAAATTGTTATATGGATTAGAGTGAATTCAAGTTTTTAAAATTTACAAAGTTGAGTAGAGAGGCTAGATGAGATTTCTTAATTATAATAAATGATCATATTAAGTTCTAGCATCCTTTTATTATTAATATTAAAATGACTTACCTAAGTTGATGCTCCCTCAAGTTTGATAAGGCTTCCATACCATGTAAGTAGGAATACACTATTTCCAGATCCTGTTTGGAAAAAGATGAAAAATATATTAGTCTTCTCAAGAGGTTTCTAAAACAACTCATTTTATTTATAAACTAAATTAAGGAATGCCTTTTTTGATACAAGTTTTCTTACACATTAAAAATAAGCATTAGGAGTAAAGTTGAATTGTACAAATGTCAACTATTACACACAGTCTTTGTTCTTTATTCACCACCTACTTTCTGCCTTTTACATAAAAATATATAAGGTAAAGCTTTAATTTCAAAATACAGACATTTGCCAACAGTGTAATTTAATCACTTCTTAGTGGATATAGAATACATGCATGTGATTTCATAATTACACTTAGGAATTAGCAGGAATTCTTTCTTTTAATTTCTACCACAATGACATTTCTGGTATACAGAAATACTAAGGTTTCAGTATCTATGTTTTAAAAAAGGCATTCCTGATTTTTCTCAATCATATTGGAGTACACAGAAAAAGATTCAAAGTTAATTCATATAATTCAGAATAGATATTTAAAATCACATAAACGTATATAAATTCACTCATATAACAAGCCAACAAGAAATTAATATTTTTAGACCCCAGTGAATATTCAGGATTGATTACAGTTTATGATACTAAGAATATAAATTGATATTTACTCCTCTAAATCTTAATCAAAATCTAAAAAGTATTTTAATATTAACGCTTTTCTTTTTAAAATAGTTCTATTGAGATGTAATTCACATATAAAATTTAACACTTTAAAGTGAATAATTCAGTGTTTTATTTTTACACAATTATCGCCACTAATTTCAACACACTTTCATCACTCCCCAAAATAACTCTAGCCCATTAGCCATCACTCATTCCCTACTCCCTCTTGTCCCCAACTCTCAGAAACCACTAACTAATCGGCTTTGTTTCTATCGATATGTTTATTCTGGACATTTGGAGTAAATGGAATATCACAATGGAGTTTATGACTTATAACTGGCTTCTTTCAGGTAGCATATTTTCAGAGTTTGTCAGCACTGTAGTGTGTATTAATACTCTTCTATGTATTGCCAAATAATATTCCACTGGAAGGATCTATCACAATTTGTTTACCCATTCGTCAACTGATGGAAATTTGGATTTTTCAGTCTTAAGACTATTGTGAATAATGCTGTTAAGAACTCTCATTTATAAGTTTGTTTGAATACCTGTTCTCAGTTGTCATGGGTATATACCTAGAACTGGAATTACTGGTTATGATGACAACTGTGGTGCCCTTGCATAAATCAATAGACCACATATGGAGGGTCTGGACTGTCAATCTTACTCCATTGGTCTATCTATCTATTCTTATGCCAGAACTACACTGTCTTCTTTACCGAGCTTTGTATTAGGTTTTGAAATGAAGACGTGTTAAGTGTTCCAACCTTATTAAATTTTTCAAGGCCAACTTAACCTTGTATAGCCACATGAATTTTCAGAATCAGCTTGTTAAACTACAGAAGAGCCAGCTGAGATCTTAAAAGTGATTGCATTGAATTGGCATGTCAATTTAGGTAATACTGTCATTTTAACAATATTAAAAATTCCAGTCCATGACATTAGATGTCTTCTCATTGACTTAGGTCTGCTTTCAATTTTTTTCAACATTTTCCACTTTTCGGTGCACAAGTTTCACACTACTTCTGTTAAATTTAATCCTTTTCCTTAAGTAAGAAAATAAATTTTGTAGGCTTAGGAAAACCTCTCAGAGCAATGTGAATGGCAAGTACAATTTTCTATATTAAGGCACAGATAATGGACAAATTCATAGAATAACCAGGTAAGAACTTCAAAATCTTTTAAAAGGATACTAAGGCTTTCAGCATAAATTTTTTTATTGCAGTCCTTATAGCAATACTATGATGTGCTATTTGGGGGGTGGGGGCTGTTTTATAATTCTGATTTGTTCTAATTTAAAATGTAATCAATATTGGAAATTTAAAGTGTTGCTTTCTGGTGGTCAACTTTCAAATAAATTGATGGTCTTTGATTTTATTCATCTATAGTCTTTGACATTTCCCGTAACTTTTTAAAAAGCTATTTAAAGACTGAAACCTAAAACTAACCTGATAAACTCAATACAAATAAGAAAGCTAAAACAAAACAATCCCCACCATCTAACTAAAAGTGTACATTCCTAGAACTAAAAAATCCTTTCTTGAGAAGCAAGCTGATGCAAATCATAACACTCTACTTGAATCTATGGAAAACCAATAAAAATGTCCTGAATAATGGGAAGTTTTCTTTATTCAATACTTCTAATAATAAAAGGTCCTTCTGGATAGTCCTAAAGTTCACATTCTGTTTTAGGTATTGTGGAAATATGTGTTAGTTGCAGTCATTAATAGTACAGAAAGACTAATCTTCTGAGGAAGGTTACATCCTGAATCTAATAAAGTTTTACATTATTTCATTGAAGTATCTCTCAACCCCTACAATCTGCCCATGTTCTACAATGTTTTTCATGTAAGTACACAGGATAAGACTATTTACATTCACTTAATGCTCATCCCCCAAATTTACACTGAACAAAAGGTTAATTGGGAAAGTAGTAGAAAGAAGTAGATTTTTAAAGTTTACAGGAGGGAGTAATCTAAAAGAAATGTGACAAAAGCAATAATGTGGAAGGTTAGACATAATCAAGGAAAAAACAGCCCAGCAACATGTCTTGAAATAACTAAGTCTCTTCTTAAAACAAACCAAGCAAAATCAAATATAGATCCCTAATCATATATCCTTAATCAAATATCCTTAATCAAATATAACTCACATCAAATACTAACCTGTTGCTTCTTAACATTATGGCGTTTCATATTTGTACAAGGGTCACTTTCCTGAGTAAACTAAGTCACAAATAATGTAGGTGAACTTAACTTTGAGTGTGAATCATAACCTGTATGATTACATTATATATAGTCTGCCTATGAATAGGCATTATTTCTTGATCTTAAGACAACGTGTATAATTATTACATGCAAATTAAGTAATATTTCTTGCTAGTTAATAAAGCATAGAGAACAATGATGCATTCTCACCTATAATTCACTGACATAAGTGAATGGGGTCAGAAAGCTCTTACTGAGCCTGTGTTATAAAATTGAGAGTGAAGGAACGAGGCTGTGTTATACCATTACTGCACAACCAAATTTTTAAAAAGCAGTTTTCACAAACACAGCCACAGAGGCAATTGTTTCTGGCCAATATCCTTCTGCTGAGACTGAGTTTTGAATGTATGTTGCTGTTTTTATTTTTCTAAATGTGAAGGTGAGTTTTATGAAATTTTGAATATAATTATATTTAGTTTGAAAAAAGTAAGAAATAAAAGTAAATTTTAAATGAAAAGAGTTAACATTCTGTACATATACTGGTACATGAATAAAACATTCTCACCTCACATAATCATGATGCTTGGGAAGGAGTGTGTCTAACCCTGTGTCATTCAAACAACACACACCCAGAAATCCTGAGCCCAAGTTCCCTGTGAGCATTTCAGGTATTTAACCAGACTATAAACTTCTTAAATAAAGTCAACAATTACGTCCAGAGCTGCTTCTCTTTAGAGTTAATAGTATTTTTTTTAAAAAGCACACACCACTTGTTTAAAATGGCCTAAGTCACAGGAGCGTATAAACCCGGCAGCAGACCCTATTCTACATGAAGCGCTATTATCCAAGCTGTTAGATGACTTCACAGACAGATTCTATCTAAACTTGAGGCTCCTAATTGTAACTACCACAAGGAGTAGCAGGAAATGGGTGTCTAGATGGCAGGGAGCAAACAAGTCCATGTGTTTTTTTCCACTGTGGGGAGGAACACAACCATGGTGGCTGAGGTGCGGAAGAACAGGCACACAGCTTTGGAGAAGGCAGCAAGAAATCTCTGCTCTTTGACCCAAGGAAGGAAGGAAAACCAACTCGAGACAGACAAAAGAAATGCAAACTAACAGAAGGAAGAATCTGTGGCTTAGCTTTTCTTCCATAAAGAGCCCAGTGCTCAAACATTAGATTTACACAATGATGCAGGATTACAAGTAAGGTAAATAACACTGAAAGGCAAATAGAAAGAAAAGTTTTCTTTCCTAGGGGCAAGGCGAACTGGGTAATATTTTGAAATAGGTAAATATGACCTTTGGAATCTTACTATCCATTTTTCCTACCCTCTCCCCAGGAGTGTGGTGGCCTCAGGTTACCCCAAACCTCATTCTGGGGGTCATACCTTGGTC
This sequence comes from Scalopus aquaticus, assembly GCA_004024925.1. Lineage (NCBI taxonomy): Eukaryota > Metazoa > Chordata > Mammalia > Eulipotyphla > Talpidae > Scalopus > Scalopus aquaticus. Next base: position 22,880 of record PVIJ01002946.1, read on the forward strand.
TAAAAACTAAAGGAAGACAAGCTGAACATAAAGGCATGTGTTGGGCCTCCCTGGTGGTGCAACAGGTTAAGTCTCAGCACTATGAAGCTATCAGCAGCCACTGCAGCACGAGTTCAATCCCTGTCCAGGGAGGTTCCCACATGGCGCAGCAGACCTCTCCTGCCTCGCCCGCTGCTCCCCTCAGCAGTGTACTTCAGTAGATCCGCCTCTGTCTCTGGTGAACCCTCTCACCATCCCACACCTCTGACCCACACCCCAGTTTTTATATGCATAAATAAATAAATCTTTTTTTTTAAAAAAAAAAGGCATGTGTGAGTTAATGGGGGGGGGGGAGAAGGGTGGGGGACATGCTCGTCCTCCTTGGGAAACGGTTTCTTGACAGTTGTGTTTCCATAGTCCAAACAAGTCTCAAATGGCAGATGCCAGGCAGCACAGGTGAGAGAATACACTGTGTCAGCAGTGTGAGATTTGAGTCCCAGAACTGAGGCTTCCCTTTCTCTCCCCTAGAGGGCGCCCGACGGCTTCACTTTAGTTTTCACACAGACGTTTCAACCCTCATTTCCCTTTAAGTCTGGCCTCTATTAAAATAATCTGTGAGTTGGTATGGACTTGCCTTTAACCAGTAAGGAAACAAAAAAGGAAAAAGGGCGAGGAGCTGAGGAAGTCTTGCTCCTCACCCAACCTGAAATTTGTAACCATAGGTGAATACCAGAAAAGCTGCAACAGCAGTTTTCTCACCACAGACAAGGAAATATGCCTTCGAGAAGTTATATGCTTGCATTCTTTTTATTTCTCTCTACACAAACAAGAGATATTTGCATGGTCAGTTTGTTTCCACAAATGTGACTATAGGAAAAAATGCTACAAAGTTAAATCACCTAAAGTGTTCAAATATTTACTGTTAGGAGGGAAGAAACGATGATATACAAACAGAATTTTCTATTCTCCCAAGACAAAAACAAAAAACCATGATTATTACGATTTTTAAGGACCATTAAAAAATGTAAACTGTTTTTCCCAAAAAATTCTCTGGTCTTGAATACAAACAGGAACATATTGCTCTCATCAGGAAGCAGCATTTTTTCAGAACAAGCCTTTCCTTCTACCCTGGCAAGGACATCCTTTTTTCAAAAATAGATGCTATTTGAAAGCAAACTAAATTATAAAACCACTGGAGCCCGGTGGACAGACATCAAGGTGCCAGTCAGAATGCAATTTTCCACAAAAAAAGAGTCCTCTGCCCCAAACGTATACCCGGCCCCAAAACCCAAGAAGGTCCTCTGAGTTACTCACGAGAGTGACTGTCCACAAGGCTAAAAACACAACCCACGCCTGACAGGAAAGAAGTCAAAGGGAAAGTTCTCCACGTCTTAGGCTCCTCCCATTTCTCCTTAGAGACTCATTCGGAATGTAACAGGCCTTATAGCCAACTTAAAGTTACTTAAAATGGGCTTTAAATTGTATTTGTTTTCTACCATCTGGGATTTATTAACATCTTACAGTCTGTTTTATTATGGTCTTTGGAGCTGGGAGAAGATAACCCTCCCGCCACCTTCACCCCTAGTGGCATGCTGGTGTTCGCTCCTCTCCCTCCATCTGAACTCTCAGTAAACAGCAGTAGGGGCAGGGATGGGTTTACTCACTGCACAGTGAGAAAAAATATACATCTTTTTCTTTAAAATGAGTGTTGCTTATATGAATCTATGTATTTAAACTATAATTGGGAGATGGTCAGAAAGTATATACTTTCGGTTGTAAGAATTTTTTTTTTAAAAAGGTTGATTCTTTAGAAACATTTTATCCCAATCGAAGAAACTGAGGTCAAGATCAACAAGTGCAACAGCAGGCTTCTGAGGGCTAAGTGGTAACTGCCCATGGGTTTAAACCTAAGGAGGAAGACAAAGGACTATCTCGCCTGAGTGGCAGTGGCCACAGAATCAGGAACTGCACGGATGCCCACTTGGTCTCCTTTGCAAAGACAAAAAGGTAACTTGCCCTTCTTGTCCAAAGATCACCAGCCATGAATGAGAGTTATGCCTTGAACTTGATCAATAAGGAAGTCAAAAGGCAGAACATCCAAATTCATGTCCAGCCAAACAAGGGAAGGGACAGAAAAGCACCCAGGCTGCAAGGTTTGCTGAGTCTACTGTCATGGCGGGTAAGCTAAGTTTTCTTTGGAAGATCCCACATTTTCTACCCTCAAATATAGACTATTCTCAGGAGGATGCCAACAGTCTATGGGCTGTAGAGTAAGAAGCAGCAGAGTTCAGTCCCAGCCCCATCACCGCCCAGATGTATGACCCTGGTGCATCAGCGAGACTAGACTTGCAGCCAAGATAAAGCTCAGCTGGACGGTAAAGTATCTGATTTCTTAACACGTGGCACATAGAGACCATTGAAAAATGGCAGCTGATCTTAACTGGGAACACAAACACATAGAAATGCCAAGAATATGAAGCTTCTAATATTTCTAAAATTTATATACATGAGAATTTTTACAAATTAATGCATCCTTTTCATGAATATCTCTATCAAAAAGAGAGTCAAATGATTTCTAAAATGTGTAACGGTCCCTTAAATTGTTTTTTTAAGTCCAGATTTTTAGATCAGGCCTGGCGGGCAGAGGGTGCCTGTCACCTCCAGAGCGCAGCCCCACAGCACTGCTCAAGCCTATCCCACTCAAAGCAGCTGCTTCCCCGGGCGCCCAGGCTGGTTTCAGGATAGAGCCGCCAGCACTCTTTCGCATCCATTCCCTAACACCAGCGGTCTTCTCCCTCCAAGCGCGTCACCCCTTCCTCTCTCTGTGAGAAGGGCTTCCCCAGGGCCCCATTACCAAGGGCATGAGGACTGCCTGTTTGAGCCACTGGAGTTCGAACTGCTTGTACCACTCCCATTTGACCCTTTTACATGTGCTCTTCCAATCACTTTAGTTTCAGAGGTTCACATTTTATAGCACCTGGACAAAGTAGGCATGATTTCTTTCTTTCACACCCATTTCTAATCCCTCCACCTAGCGACAGACTGTGGCTGTACTGGGTGCAAAGAAAAAAAAGGGCAATATTCCCCTAGGGGTGGGGGGATGCACAATCTTAAAGTGAATACTCCTAAGAACAACAATAAAATAAGGCAGGAAATGTGTTTTCAATCTGTTCTGTAAGAAACCTATCCCTGGACAGGCTGAGACAATTCTGGAAACAGCCACAAGGTGGCAGACTAGACCAACATGTGGTTCGTCCTTAGGGCTGAAAACTCAGTCCTTGGCCTCACAAGAACACTTCCATTACACACGGAAAACTCCAGCCTTTAAAGCAATGGATGAGATCATCTCTGTCCCTTCTCCTCAGACCCCAAGCGAAAGGGTGCAGGAGAAAACAGCAAGGCTATCAACACTCCTATTAAAACCATTTAATACCACCTCTAGCAGGGAAAACCTTATTTAAACCAAGCTCAGGTCTGCAAAGTACCAGCACATGGAAAGCAAAAATGTCAGACCACGAGATTGCTGAGGTGTTCTCTGCCATCACAGAGCCTCATAACCCTGATTTACATCATCCCTTAATTCAGGAAAATGTAAGGAAAAAATTCATGGTGGAGTATATGATTTTCAGTAAAATTCTTTAAAAAATTCTTAAAAAGCATTTGAAGCCTTAATCATATAAAGGCCGGTTTTTTTTTTTTTTTAAGCTTACTAACTTATATCCCAAAGGAAAACAATCCCCCAGGGTTGTGATTTCATTCGTTTTTACATGTCAAAATGCAGGTAAATCTGGTAGGTATATCACTGGTCACGTATGACACAGCTGAATATATATCCTCAGCTGCAGGTCTTTACAAGGCACATGGATAAGAAATTCCACAAGCAAAAGGCACAGATTTACACTACTCTGTCTACAATTTCCTTGGTGTTTTCTAGTCAAAAGGGCATTCTTTTTTGAGTTCAGAAACTGAACAGTTTCTAAACTTGAGACAAAAGTAACTATAAAGTAATTATCTCTTTAATTAGCCATGCAAATTACAAAATGGACATATGAGTCAAACAGAACACTCCCTTGTAATCTGCCTCCTCTGCTGCAAGTTGGCACCAGGAAGCCCTGCCCTACCACAGTCCTACTTCAGGGCAGAGAAGCAAAAGAAGGTAGAAAAGCACTTTAGATTCGAAGCAATACATGAAGTATTCCCCACAGTATTCAAATTTCAGAGTTTCTCTCTCCCTTATTGAGAAAATGCACGCATTAAATGACATGGCAACAACAGACATCACTAGGTAGTTTTTATGTTTGTGATGTGAGCAGTGATCGGCAAACGTAGAACACACTGTCTCCTGTGTGCAGTTACGTCCTCGAGAAAAACAGTCATGAAACAGGCAAGTAAGTTTCACTGGGGAAGATTAAAATATCTCATTAGAAAAATCAACAATTTAATCACAAACTTCCCTTGCGCACAAATAAAAAACTATCAAGTGTCTGAATCAGTTCACAATTCCTGTTTTCAAGAGTCAGTGTAAGTATTTCCCCTTCAGAACAATGCATTGCCATCAAGCCTACAGCTTCCCAGAATTATATATTAGGCAGCAAGAAGGATAAACATATCAAAATGTGTCCCATTTTTAAGTAACTAATTTATTTTAATATCTCAGACTGCAAAATTGTAGCCAAATTTTTAACTTCACACATACAGATGAACACACTAGATAGTTATTTGCAGTAAAGTTAATACTAGTCTGTTTTTTGCTCTCCATGATTAAGCTAGCAGTCGGTGAATGACTGTATTTTAAGTTAACATTTAAATATGTAATGTAAGTACAACCACCAAAAAGGTAATCTGCTGTGCACACGTGTGCATGTGTATACACACACACACACACACACACACACACATACATCCCACTCTACTAAAATGACTCCTGGATTATTTTTCATTTCAATTTTTTAAAAAATCAAACATACTGCCATCAATTCTCCTCAAAAATATAGTTAAAACCTTCAGCTTGGTGTTCAACTTATTTCCCATAGATAGTCTGGCTCTGGTTAAACCATAAAGAAACCTTGCTGACTGGGGATGAGGGGGTGGGGGGGGTACCACATACCACTCCACTAAACTCAATTTGGGGAACAAGAGGCCCTGGAATTCTCACAAATCAACTTCAGGACTACTCATTCAACTTTCAAAATACTGACCTAAATCCAGAGGCCCAATTAACACTACTTATTTTGAACCATTCACTGTACAAACGTCAATACTCCTACAGTGAGCGAGTTTAGGAGGTCCTGACAATACAGCAAAGCCACACAGGTCGCTGAGGACACAGGCTCTTTATTGCCTCTTCGCAAAGAGGAAGCGCGTCTGAATGGAAGCAGATTTTAAATATAGAAAACTTCATTGCTGCCATTTTTCTAGGACAAAAGACAAAAATAATTTGACATCTGTTTTTCCCATCTTGAATGTTTCACTGAGGAGTCAACAGCCAATAGTGTTACTTATTCTCAAGCTTTTTTTCTCAAGAGGACAGGAAAGCAAATGAGAATGAGACAAATTAAAGTTTTCCAACTTCCTAAGTCAGAAGTCAGTTAAAATGCTAAAGAAATATCACTGTTCAAAATCTGTGCATGGAAGGCGAAGTTCAATCATCCAACCTGATAAACGCCTGAGGGAGGGAGGGGGCTGCAGTAAAGAGAGAAGTACGAGACTGGAATGTCCAGCAGACTGGGAACTTTTAAGATGTAGATAAATTATGTAGTGTGTACATATAATTATTCAATAAATGGGAATATATTACCTATAGTCAAATCAAGCGCTTTGCTAGAAGAAGGTAGAAAAATAAGCAATCACTTCTGAAGCATCTCCAATTTCAATCATGTTTCAAACTCTCCTTTGAAGCGGACATCTACCATTTTTACCTACCATACGCTAATTGCTTTACCACTCCCCGCATGCATGCCAGCTGAAATCTGTGCCAGTGTACATTGATTTATATGATGGGCTCCATTACATTCACCAGGAATTAGACCTTTGCCCTTCATAACAGCAACACTGTGACATCACCACCACCACCACCCCCCCATCTGAACCCATCCGATCACATTATCAGACTCTCCAGAAACGAGAAGGATGCAAAGAACCCTTGGTGGCAGCAACGGTCACGCTGAGAACCCAGCTGGGGAGAGAAGCCATCACAAGCGGAAAGGGGGAGGCGGGGGCGGGGCGGGAACATGCTTCCCAGCTCCACATTTCCAGAACTACTGTGCACAACTCGAAACGCATGTCACTTCACAGCCTGGGCTCGAAAAGCTGAGTGAGTCTCTACGTCAGCTACTGCGCCGGGGAACTGAAGGCTCCACGACGGAAGGAAAGGGAAGCTGTGAAATTTCCTTTTCCTGGTAAAGGACAGATTTCAAAGAAGATGGGTGAAGGGGTTCCAGCTCTAGGTCCACAAGAAATATTCACAAGTGTGTGGCAAGATGAGAATATAAAGACAACATAGAGAGATGCTGGGTGAGCTAAATGTAGCCAATTTAAAGAGCTCTCCTTTGTTGGACTGTCAGGGTGTTGTTTTTTTCTTTTTTGCTTTGATATTAGGTGACATTATTGATATTAGGTGACGGTAACTGCTTTGTCTAACATCATTAAAAGAAAAAAGTATTTACTGCTCACACTCTGCTGGCATTCTAATCTCTGAACAGTGGCCGGGGGATGGTCTTCCTTGATGAAATCCACAAATGTGGGGCGCTGGTGTCCCCGACACCCACTTAGGCACTTCCACTCATTTGGGGTTGGAGGTAGCTGCATTCTTCCAAAATTAGTTCTTATTTTCAAAACTTTCCCATCTCGAGGTGTTTTGATCTTCCCCCAAAGAGATTTTTCAGTAATTTTTTATTAAAGGAATTTCTAACATTAGATACTTCTGGTGGAATTCTGGACCTTGGAACAGAATGGAAATTTTGCAGGAAATGTGGCAAGATGTTTTGGGCAGGGTAGGTAATCGGCGTGAGCCCTGTCGGGCACTTCTCCATGTGCTCCCTGCCTGCCAGGCTACTGGGTTAAGAGCATGACTCACTTGGACCACACTGAGTTCAAACCCTGACTCAGCTCCGTCCCTCGGAATCCCTCTGGTTGTTTGCTCACCTGTAAAGGGAGATAATAACAACTTAAGATTCGCAAAGTGCTTAGAACACAGTGTCTTGGCACACAGTAGGCCTTTTTTTCCCAGGACTGACTACTATTATTACTCAATATTTAATGACAGTTACGGGATTCTAAGTAAGAGTAGTACTGCAGGATGAAGGAAATATCAGTAATTCACAGGCCTTACACACACATCATGCAGTATACTTCAAGTAGAATTTTAGTCTTTCAATTCTATTTCCTTATTTAGCTCGCGTCTGGTTTTAAAGTAAAACAGAATGTTGCAACGTGCTAACAGTAGATAGCTTAAGAATGGATTTGAAAATAAATATCAAACACAGCTCTTATTTTCATAACACAAATACTTCATTTAGTCCGAATTTCCAGATCAGGCATAGGGAGGATTCTAAACTATTCAGATGTTACCCCCATCTCATTCAGAGTTCACAGTAAGTGTGAGGTACTCAGACTTGCTATGTGCAAAGCACATAATAGGATGTCATCTTGGAGATAGAGAGTAACTTAGTCTGCTTGGGTAGATAAAACATACTCACAAATGGCTATGATGCAAGAGAAACAGGCTAAGAATGTCACAAGACACATTTCCTTTACTCCCACACTGAAAAAATGCTTCCTGCCACTCTACCATCGCTACCACAATATCAGAACTTCTAGATCCTATCACATACAATCTTCTCATATAAGCCCTTAAAGGTTAAACTACATGGTAAGCAAATTCAATTTCAATAACTTCACTCACTTGAAAATAGAATACCTACGAATAAGCAAACATGATTGATTAGATTAGAGCCTATTTCTCACCCAGGCCTTTTGTTGTTTCCAAGTGTACTTTCGTTGAGTTCATTACAGCCCAAAAGTACAATGTGCAACAATACCTACTGTCAAAAAGCACAATATGCCTGCCCTGGGGCTGAGCACCAACTTGAAAGAACCAAGAGCAATGCTAATACTTGCCACTGCCTGGCCTCCAGCTGCTGTCTAAGTCAAGCGCTAATCATGCAACAAACTGGGGAGACAGCAGAAAAAGGGAAAGCAGAGGATGAAATCACCTCCTCTATTCACAGATCACTCCTCAGTATTCACAGTAATGTTCGAGCTGCTGAATGTACACATAAGTTTTGGGCGCTTCAAGAGTATCTTAAGCACATTCTTTTGTATATTATCCATAGTAGTAATTCTAGGAGATGTAGCTTTTGAAAATATCCAATATTCACCCAGAACTAAGTCTACTTAAGCTCAAGGGAACCCAAAAATAAGACAATAATATGAAGTTAAGAGGTAACTTCCTCATGGGATTCACTAAGCAATTCTGATCATTACAACAAAACACAATCTAAAGTATTTTAAGCAACAGCACAGGATTTTCATAAAACTATTACTTGGAAATGTGATGAATTTTAAGGATAATACTTACTTCAATACATATATGCCTGGCCTTATTTTAAATTTCACTTCATTATAGCTGATTCTCATTAATAGAAAAGTAGCACATCAACATCTAATATAGTTAGAGAACTAACAATCTACATTACCTTCCCAGAGCCTACGTATCACTTAACCCCCTTTACCCTAAACTATATGGCGGATGAATGCTACCACTCATGTTTCTTGCCTTTCTGGAATCAATGTCATTATTTTATTTATGATGCCACTGAGATGATCCACTCATAACATTTACAAATCCTTGCTTCATTGTGCCAGTGAGGATTCTACCAAATACACAGGTACTGCCTAAGGAGGCCAATGACCTTGTCAGTAGAAGATTCAGTGCAAAGACCTAAAATGCAGGAAAAAGTCTGATTTACCACTGAACTCCTCCTCACAACCCCTCTCAAAACACTCATGTTGAGCCCTGCCACTAGTCACTGAGCATAAAATAACTTTTTAAAAGATAAAAAGCAGTAGCTGTCCTTGTTTTTTTTTCCTTTTCATGCTTTTTGAAATTAGTAAGTCATTCAAGCAAGGAGAATTACACTTAAAACACAAATCAAATTTTTAAACTATTGGCATATTGTTTTTTTGTGTCATTTTCAAGTGTTTTCTAAAATGCACAGGTTCTTGCCCCAGAAAATCTTCACTTGGTCCTGCCTAAATCCCCTAAAGCAACAGCTGTTTTTGGCCAAGATGCTGCAATGAAAGATACATCCTTTGTCAACTTTCTCAACTATCTGGTTACTGTACAGCCTTTTGGAATCTGATCTTTGCCCTTAAATTTACTAAAACTTTTTTCACCATAATCAGCACTTCTCTCTTTAAAACAAGTTAATACGGTCTGTTCCCCCTGTGCAAGACTGTAGATACGTAAGGATACAGATATACACACACACAAAAGCCCTGGTCCTTATGGAAATTACAACCCAGTAGATTACAGTATAGTGGACAGAAAAGAGTGAATACGCAGAATATTTAAAATGTTAAATAATTATAAGCAAGGAAAAATAACAAAGGAAAAGTCAGACAGGTGGTGAATGCTGACCACTCGCCCCTGGGTCCTCCCCTGGCCCGAGAGGGCACTGCAGGCTGTGTCAGGTGTCTCCAAGGTGAGGCACCTAGGCTGGTATTCGAACCTCACTCTTCTTGATAAAGATTCCTTCGCTCAGAAACCACATCTCCCCTCAGCCTATCTTTACAAGTGATTCCTAGATTCTGACTTTTCTTAAAAGCCACAACCATCATCGCCTGCTGAGTTACTCTTGGATGCTGGAGCACTGCTCAAAATGCTAACTGCACTTCACACTAAATTCCCCCAAAGCTACTAGGATACACCTCTAGATTTCTGCTACCACTGGCAGAAATGCCTTCTGCTATTCCAGAGAAAACCCTAGGAGTCATCTTCGACTTAGTTTCTATTTGTGGCAGCTCTTCTCTCTTTTTACACATTTAGCTAGTTTTTCTTAATCCTTTTAAATCATGTCATACTTGGTTTTCCATTCTGTTTTCAGATGGACAGTTTCAAGACCTCCTCCCCACCATCATGCATAACAAAATAAAAGACTTTGCACCGTTAGGCTGTCCCCCTCTGTAAGCGGAAACTCCCACCAATCACCAAATTTCCTATGTGCCACACAAGTCTTCAGTGCTTTCTACACCCTGCACCTGAGTCCCAGCCCACCTTCTCCCTCACTTCTCTGCTCCAGTGTCATCTCAGATGGCTTGTCTGCCCCCAGCACACCAGCTAGTCACTCACTTCCACCTGCCTCATACAATATTCACAGCCCAGTCCATTCTGATGGGCATTTCAACCGACATCCTCGAAGAACCTTTTCACACCACTCTTCCATGCTCTCCCCTCCTCTGTCACCTAAACATGTATTGATGCATCATTTATGGCAAACTTATCACATACTTATTTTTATTCCTGGTATTTTATAACAAATACCTGGAACAGCTGCAGCACAAGTCATACTAGCGATACTCAATAAAGACAGCAGAGAAAAGCAGTATCTCATACCTTCTTCTATTCCCCACAATCTCTAAAAAATGTCTAGAATTGCTGAATTCCAGAATTCTGCCCCAGTGGCAAGTAGCCACGCTTACTTCTCTGGTTCGGTTGGTCCAGAGGCCCAGACAGATGAACAAAGTGATCAGTCCCACTAAGATGCCAACACAGAAGGCAAGTGAGAAAGCAAGTCTCATCGGAATTGACCATCCGCAAAGCCAATGCACCCTGTCCCTGGCAGCGCTGACCCCTCCAACGCAGCAGCCGTCCATCCAGCCATATTTCCAGTGCTCCTAAGGCTCTGACTGGTTTTAGTTTACAGAGCTTCTCTCTTTCTTACATCCTTCAAGCACTCAACCACGTATGACAAGTTTCTGACTCCTGCTTTCTTATTTCTTTTTCTTCAATTCTTTTGTCTTTCATTTCTTTTATCCTGTAATTTTTCCCTATTCTGCTACAATATCCATTGCTTTTGCCATTTGATTGCTGCATGCTCAACATGCTAAAATAAAAATCTTATACTCGATCGGATATGAATTCTTCATTAATGATAACTTAGATTCTAAAACCTTTAGGCAAAGAGAGGAAGCATTTAATTCTGTTATGTATATCTATATGACATATAGAAAATCATTGCCAAACTATGTCATATTAAAGCTATATGTTCTCCTCTAAGTTAAAAATGTACTAAGTTACACCAGAAAGAATTAAAATTAATAGCAGGTGGCCCATTTTAGACGTTCTATTTGAGGTAACATCATTTCAAATAAGACTCCCTTGTAGTAAGTGATCATTTAATATCCAAATATCTTGAGAGCCAGTAATAGTTCAACAAACAGCTGGAAATCAAATATCAGATATAATTACTCACAGCTGGTTTTATTCAACTGATGTCATACTAAATAAACTTACTCTACAGACCTTCTTCCTCACCCCCGACCCCCAACCCAGGGAAAAAAATCCTTTAATGGAGGAGGTGCTTTGTGTTCGATTTTTTTTTTTTGCACATTAGCAAACTAGATTCCAATATTAAAGATTTCCAGCAGAGCACATAATACTAAAGATTTTCAGCAGAGTATTCTGTGTGCTTGAAATATTGAGATCATTGGATCTTTGTTTTCCTCAAGATTAATACAAAAATAGAAAACTGAACTAAGTCACAAAGTACAATGAACATCTGTATTTTTGTGATTTGGCATTCAGTTTACTGTTTTTTTGCTATCAGGCTGTATTCTTTTTGTAGATACGGCGTTTCTCAACAGCTTAGTAACAAGCTATCAAGCAAAAATACTGGCTTCAACTCAGTATTTTAAGACATTATTTAAACCATTTTACTAGATTGTATCATTTTATGTAAAGTGTAAATTATTTATAAACAGTAACAACTACCTATTATATGCCAGGTTTGTGCTGAATGTTCTACAACCATTGTCTCCAATTTTCACAACAATGTCACATGTAGATACTTAATTACACCAAAAGGAAACAAATCAAAGATAGTTTTAAAGCTACTCCCCAATGCCCAAAACACTCAAATCAGACTCCACAGTATGCAAGATTATTATTTGCTAGAGTTAATTTTCAAATCCCAAATACTCATATGTATTCCTCTCATTCATGCAAATTCATTTCCATAGTCTCATGAGTGAATATTCATATTCTCATCTTCTCTTCTTTTTTCTTCCCTCTAATAAAGAAAAGACCAGTGGTGATTATTGTTAGGGTTATCTAACCAGTAAAATTAAAAATGAAGTCATACCTTATGAAACCTTATGAATTGTCCTGGTATTATTTCATCTATGATAGACTCTTGCAACAATTACCTTTCAGAAGGCTAAAACTAAGTGAGTCTCAATAGCAACAATCTAGAAATACAAAGCTAGTCTAATTATATCATTAAAAAAGACTGTCATTCATAAACTATTCTATTCCTTGATATAGACCAAAGCAATACTAACTAGGCTAAAAGCTACTTAGACTCCTAGGCTCTGAGGATTGCCAACACTGGGCATCTCATCTGCACACTACTTCTCCACACTCATCTTGAATCCTGCCATGACCTCCACCATTGTGAACACATCTACTTGTTTTTTTGATCCTATATCCACCTTGATGTCATTTTCGACTATACACTTAACATATAGTATACCCTCAAAATGTGGAGCAATGAAATTTTTTTCTTCCAATGGACTAAAAATTCTCAATTTTATGTCCAACAAATTATTTAAATAGATGAATTTCAACAAAAAATTTCAACAAACTTTGAACTGCCTTAAAATATATTTTCTGCAATATATACTGTAAAAATAAGGACTAATGCAGCATTATTCATAACAGCCAAGGTATTTAGCAATGTGAGTGTCCAGGAACAATGAATGGATCAAGAAAATGTGATAAATGATAGATGGATCAATGGGTCTATCAATAGATAACAGAGTATCAATCAGCCTTAAAGAAAAGAAGGAAATCCTGTCATTTATCACAGGGTGGATAATCAGAAGACATCACACCAAGTGAAATGAGCCTGTCAGGAAGGTAAATACTGCAAGGTACAGTAACACTCACATAAGCAATCTTTTTTTAAGAAAATGCCAAATTCATAGAAACAAGACTAGAAAAGTGACTGCTAAAGGATGGAAAAAGGAAGCGATTGGTAAAAAGAAAAAAAGAGTATAAACTTTCAGTTGTTAGATAAATGAAATCTGAAGATCTAATGCGTAACAGTGACTACAGCTGATAACAAATTTCAGTTGTGTAAGACAAGGTTAAGAGTAAAACTTAAATGTCCTAAACAACAAGATAAAATTTATAAAGTAATGGGTGTGTCAACTCAATGAGTGGGAAGATACTTTTAGTGTACATCAAATCACAATATAAATTTTAATTATCTTATAGTGTTACATGTCAACTATACTTCAAAGCCAAAACAAAATCACAGATAAAAAGTACCTACAAGTAACGTAGCTAACTCACCATCAGGACAAAAATTTTAAGTGTACAGATTTAAGAGTATGTAGATGCCTAGATGTTGAACACTATTTTCTAATAATCATGACGAGTTATTTAGATGAATTTTCCAAGATAAATATTGCCAGATTTTTAATAAACACTTAAAAATATGCTAAAGAGAGCATGTAAATGAACAGAACTGAAGGTTTAGAGTTGTTTGCATGCTGCATTTTGAGGATTTTTCACTCCAGAATCTTAAAATGCATTCTTTAAAAGATTAAGTTTAGAACATATCTGGGAAATAACCTAAAAACAAGTCTTAACTGCCTCTATTAAGCAACCCATTAGATTCCTGAAAGGTATCACCATTCCTGATACATTCATCAAGCCTGACCACACACCAAGGATCAAATTTAATATGAACGAATTGAAGCAATTATGTATGGCTGTGATGAACAGCCTATCACAACTGCCATCACAATCTAAATTATTTCTTTAATTCATATAACACTTTCACAGGAAGAAAAACTACTTGGAAACTACAAATGGTATATAATGCAAACTCCTAAAAATATAATTTCACTATTTTAAAAGAAAACTACTTCCAAATACAGTTGAGATCTAGTCTAACTACTCATTTTCTGAACCCCCCAAAAAATTAAAGTTCAACAATTTTATTAACAGAATTTTTAACTATACTGAGTAATCAATTCTTGAAAACAACTAAGACATCTCAAAACCTTTAGAATACTACATAGCAACCCATTTTTATGATTATAATCATGATTATTTAATCTTAAGTGAAAGAATGTTTCAAGATGCTATTTCTTTCCCTCATTTCAAGATGCTATTTCTTTCCCTCACTTCATGATTTTTGCCCCATGTGAGTTCACGTAGCACTGCTGATCAAAAGCATTGATGTATTCAGTCTATAGCTTTAAAGGATTTTAATTTCTAATTAGCTCCAAATATGTGAAGGCAACTCTCCTGCCCACCTATGACTACACAGGTGCCTCTTTTTTTCCTTTTCCTAATAAACCTGTCCTTTAAAAAAGTTTTTTTTTAAAAATGTGGTCACCAAGATTTAGCAGAAGGATCAAAATATAGCATAGGAAAAATGATAGAAAAAATTGTTGCAGTAGCTTTAACTTTTAAATCGCCATATGGAGGCCCTCCCTGGTGGCACAATGGGCTAAGTGTCAGCACTATGAAGCTATCCAGAGCCACTGCAGCACGAGTTTGATCTCCAGCCAGGGAGATTACCACATGGTGCAGCAGATCTCTCCTGCCTCACCTGCTGCTCCCCTCAGCAGTGTACTTCAGTAGATCTGCCTGTCCTGCTCCCCACTGTGTCTCTGGTGAATCCCCTCATCACCCCACACCTCTGGTCTACACCCCAGCTTGTATGCACAAATAAATCTTTAAAAGAAAAAAAGAAATTTAAAAAAAAATCTCCATATGATAAGTAAACTCCACTTGAATATGAATTCCTGCCTTCTACTAAAAAGTTTCATTGTGGGGAAAAAAAAGTTTCATTGTGAAAACAAAAAAGCGATTAATAGAATTATATAGATGAAGTATACATTACAAATTCCCTTTTGGAATCAGTCATGACTTTAAAGCACAAAGTTGCAGATATTCGGTTAAATAAAGCATAAAATAGAAGATGGTCACCTATATAGCTTGTTACACATAGAAAAAGATAAAATTATGTATCATATTAAGGCTATATGCTGACAGTAGTTGAAGCTCTGTGGGCTAAAATGCAATTGAAGTAAACTTTCTTCACCTGAGTGCTACTGAAATAAACAGACACCTCTCCACTCTAAGAATATCTCTGTGCTGAGTGGGTTTTAAAATCAGAAAGAGATGGATTTGAGTTTTAATTCTATCATTTATTAGCAGTACCTCAACTCTCTCACCTGTAAAATGATTGTAAAGGTATCTTTCATTAGCTGTGAGAATTATATGTGCCTAAATATTAACTATTGCTGAAATTTTATATAGAAGAATCACTGTTAATTAACGACAGGGAATAACAGGGAAGAGTCAACTGGTAAAAGATGCATTTCATAAAATAAATAACATTTTAAAGTGATAGCCATTAGTCTGATATACCTGACATAACAAAAGACTTTTAAAAGTCTGTGCAAAACTAGAATACTAATATCATATTGAACAAAGTTTCTTTATGAAAAAAATCCTGTTAAAGTAAAAAATAATGAAAGGTCCAATTAATAAGACCCCAATGCCACTCTAAGGTATTCAAGTTAAGATGGATTCTCCTTCCTTACAGGTTAATAAACGTCTGGTTAGAGAGAGATCAATAATACCTGTGTTATAATTGCCTTACATTTTCCCACAGG
Source organism: Scalopus aquaticus (assembly GCA_004024925.1). Lineage (NCBI taxonomy): Eukaryota > Metazoa > Chordata > Mammalia > Eulipotyphla > Talpidae > Scalopus > Scalopus aquaticus. The sequence goes on from PVIJ01002946.1 coordinate 38,777, forward strand.
AGAATTCACCTGATGAGCTGAGAACAATAGTGCCCATTCCTCCTAAGAAAAAGGAAGCAGCTGTTTCCACCTATAAATAGGATGCTGCGACACAAGTTGACAACACTACGATTGTTTATACCATCCATTAAATTCACCTCCATACCCCTAACAAAGGGTTCGAGTTGTAGAAATGTTATATTCCAATTCAAAAAAAAAAGGAGCAAATTTGTGTACACTATGACAAAGTGCCTAACAAAAGTGCAAAATAAACCACAGAAAGCGAGGAATGGGTTGAAAATGGGTGATTCCACAAGCCTAGCCAATGTGTGTTCTGTTCAAACAACCGATCACTAAAATGTTTAAAGACTGGAGGATATAATGCCTCAAATATAATTTGTGAAAAATTTCTCACAAGTGAAACTTGAATCTGGACTTATTTTTTTAATGAACTCTTTCTTGGACAATAAGAACAATATTGAGCTTAATTTTTTGGAAACAACCACAGTTGACCCCATTATGAGCCTTAAAATCAAGAGAAAAGAATTTCCTCGACATCAATTCATACAAACTTTACCCTGCCAGTTTTGCCAAGACAGTGATACTAAATTTATGAACTCCTGTTTTTAAAATGGAAGAATGATGTGAAACATAAACTGTTTTGTGATTCAGAAGGAAAACCTTTAAGGAGATACTGCAAAGAGTCTTGCAAATGACAGGTGGGAGAAAATCATTAAGAGTAGTTCTGCATCAGAATTTGGCTGCAACTTATTTTTTATTTCATTTATTATTTGCTATTTAATGCTGTGAGACACTGGGGTCACTTAATATACCTAAACTTGGATTTCACTGTATTTATTAACAACTACTCTTTATGGTGCTGCTGCTAAGATCAAATATGGTAAAGTACAGAAAGCACTTACACACCAGCTACTGCACAGCTATTGCTATTGTGTCAAATGGGGGGGGGGGGTAAAAAGGGGGGTGAATTTACCAGACTCCACAAGGTCAAATAAGACTGACCTAGAGTAAGGGATTCCAGCAAAATGGCCAATGAAAATCTCTGGTTTCTTCTCAATAAGACTGAGGAGAACCAATGGACAGTTCCATGCCTGCCTTTGCTTTTGTTCAAGGAGTCTATATCTTTGTCTGTATTTATAGCTAAGTAATGTTTCCCAGATAAGAGTAACCAGGGAAAGATAAAAGACTAGAGTTCCTAGAATTTATGCTTGAATGGGAGTGAATGATGGGGGGTCTAGCGGGGTGGAGACAGCACAGTAACTTTCTCTTCACCGTTGGCAAGAATGCAATAAAGAAACTCTTAACAGTAAAAATTATTGAGGCCTTCTGGTTTACATCCCTTAAGAAGAAAATATGATCAATTTTCAATATAACCCTGAAAAAAAAAAACTGGAGGAACCACCAATTGGGAGATTGATCTTTTAAACAGTACACCCACAGGGCCCATCTGCTAGTACAACTATTCACATTTCATCACATTTGCTGCCATTGGCCTCTGCCTCTTCCAAAGCCCGGGTTCCCTACCCTGTGGCTCTTACCACTGACACTGATACAAGAAGAAAGGGAAAAAAAGGTGAACTTTAGATACTTACGGATTTTTCACAGGACAAAGGGGATTCCTTTCTTAGAGAATACTACTCTAACAACAGATGCCCACTGGGGCCCTTTTATAAATTCCAAATGAGAAAGGTGACGTTCCGATGGACAAAAAAAGTCAGTGCTACACAAAACTTAGTTTGTTATCTCTTAAGTTTTCTCTCCATCCTATAGAACAGACTTAGAGAAGAATTATTTCTCATAGGTAACAGATACCAAGAGCCACAAAATCTATAGTCTTGTAAAACCTGTTCTACTAAAAAGTCATTCATTCATCTTGGCTAACAGGTATAGGCAAGTTAATGAAAAGGTGTGACACTGAAATCCTAGAAACCATTTTTTTAAAGATCATGGGCTGGTAATTCCAAAACTGTAGAGAACACACAATATATATAATTCAGCAATAAATTTTGAGTATCAGCAATAATGAATGACTACAATGGACACACAATTATCAGTTATAATGGATGAAACTGGCAGTAAAGGATGAAAACAGCAATGTCTCTTTCTCTAGGTGCTTAGTAACAACTCTGTTGAGTTATTTTTTAAATTCTATTAAATTGGCATACCCTCCAGGAGAGCATTTTATTGCTATTACATTGTAGTTTCATCCAAGCTCCCTCAACTACAATCATCTGAGATCCTGCAACAAAGAGCAAAGCTACAGTCCTAACCTCATGTTTACCAGAGTCTGCATGTTAACCGATATTTATAGATCACTAAGTTCCCTGTGAAGAAGGTACAGTATCTTTTCCACACCAAAAATGGACAATGCAGGAATCCTGACCAGCCAAATAGAGCCAACAGAACAAGCTATGCTACAAGTGGGGAAAGGGTTCCTAAGTTAACTGCTTATCAGAGTCACAGGGTGAACTACTTAAATAGCCCATCTTTCTAAATTATTAACCCTGGAGAATGAGGAATTGATACTTTTCACTAGTACAATCTGTGCCACACTCTCCTCCCCCTGAAGCAATTATCACAATCAGATGAGTTTGGGGGAAAAGTAAAATCAGGGAACAAGTGAAAAAAAACTGGTTCCTATCGTGCAACTGGGCTCCTGGGCAAAAGCACCTCATCACAACTCTTACTTGCTAATCTTAGGAAATTAGATGGCACTGTGATGCCTGAATTTTTATTTTCCAGATTGAATATAAAAAGTATGGTTTAGCTTCATAGCGGTAATATAGCACATAACTAATCAAGGATGTCGTAAACCAGTTAAATGAAACTATACATCTTAATGATTACAGTTAGCTCCTACTTAATTTTTGGAATTAATGCATGTAACTACATTAGTAGTTTTAAGAAAACAGATACACAGCATATTAGAGCATGGTAATAGTAGCCTGACTTGGGAATTTGAAAACCTGTATTTGAGTCTCAATTTCCCCACCAAAAAGCCAGTTACCAAGCCTCAAGTTTCATTTACAAAAGGGGTAATGACGATTATATACTTTAACCATTACAATTAAATAACTGCTATGCCACTAATAAATATAACTAATGTGTTTGAGATTTTACCTTATTCCTAACACTATACTCAACCATTGAAAAATCTTTTATGGAAAGTCACCAATTTGAAGCTTTTTTTTTTTTTTTTGGTTTATGATTTCTCTTTAGCTCTCTAAGTCTTTGCAAGATGCTAAGCTGAAATGTAGCCATCATCCAACTATTGATTCAGTAGTGTCACATGCATAAAAACCTACTTGGAAAGGATCATTTTTAATCCTTAGGAGTCTTGTGAGGTAAGTCCTTTCATTATCCCCTACTTTCCAGATGAGGAAATTCAGACAGATTAAGTAATCTTCCCAAGATTACTTTGAAAATGCAAAAATCTAGCACCTTAACTGTCATGAAAAACCAAATTTCTGCAGCACAAAACACCTAGAATTTTAGTCATCTTCTCCCAACCTCTGCTAATTCATGATCATGAGTGGTTTAAGGGAAAAAAAAAAAGACCTCATTCTTCCAATTAGGTTTACCCATATTCCTTCAGTAGAAGATTAAATGGAAATGTCCCTAAACCATGTCCACTCCATCTGTTTAGGAATCCCTGGTGCCAGTGTACCTTATTTTTAATTCTATGTAATCTCAATTTTGAAACCTAGAATGCTTTCTGCCTGTGTTACCTACCCTTTATTAATAATTATAATTTACATGTATAATAAGTACAATCACCATTTCAGCTGAAACAGTGCTCCACTAGCTTCACCCAGAGAGCAGTAATAACCTAAGAGCAGGCACAATTACACTCTCTACTTTTGCATTTTTATATTATAATACTTCAGTAGGCAGCAATTCCCAACAGGTGGTCACGAGTTTAAGTCTAATAATTGAATTTAGTTGATGGCTTCATTTCAGATTAGGTTCTTAGAGTTGAGTAGAAATGTGAAGAAATTATAAACAAAAAAATAATTCAACTTGATAAGTTTTTGATTGCATGAAAAATGTTAATCCCTTCATTTAAATTAAGGACACTTCTTAAAGTTATCAGGGGAATTAAGGTCAGCAAGTGACGACTTTCAGAGAAATTATATAGCTCATATACGCTTCATAACAGTAGGTATCTCAAGTGAAATACATTATTTTTCAAGATCATATAGCTCTGACTTAACAATGAATCCACCTTGAAGCACTAGGATAGGTTTACTAATTAAATGACACAGGTATGCTAAGACAAGAGTACTGTTTTACTCCTCGAGAAGGAAGCAAAAAGCACACTTGAGAATCGTCACATCTTCTGTAATATAATTCACACTAATTCCAGGAGTTTCTCCTTTTCTAAATAGAGTCAATTCAGATAAAGAACAATAAAATAATGACCAGAAAAACAGATAACATCACACATGTTCCTTTACCTGGAAACTTCTCACAAAGAAGTCCATTATCTCCTTTCCATTAAATATTCTCAAGTTTATTCCATTAAACTTCTCAAGATAGAATTATATTACTGAACATTCCCACCTTTGTTTAAGGCCAAAGGGGAGAGGAAATGCCTGAATATTCACTTTTTCTAATCTTCTCAGATCTTGTTAAAACAAGGAAGAGGATTTTTTTTTTTTTTTAATACGCAAGAAGTTGACAGTCAAAATGGAAAATTAAAACCACTCAGCGCAAATTCCACATTGGCTTTAAGGGATAAGTTTTTTCTATTTGTTCCACCTGTTTATACTTTGAAAAATTTAAAAATTTCATTGCTCCACGCTATAATTTAAGGTTGTTCCCTATTCCCAATCTAAGAATCATTGTAGCCACACTACCTAAATGTTTCCCCACATTTTTTTCTGCAACTTGTATTGGGGAGGTTACAAGGTGGTGTGCAACCATCCCAGGCCAGGTAGGTTCACCATCGGTTCTAACAGTTTAAATGAGAATTTGGCGTCATCCTCACAGGTTTTAATAGTAAGCAGGAAACAAGCCAGCAGAGAGACAGCAACTTGAGCCCCCTCCCCCGGGGTGATGCCGCCTTTTGAGCGCCTCCCTCCTAGGCACAGGTACGCACACTTGCACATGCGCACACACCCATGCTCCAGGTATCCACAATCAGGCACGCGTGCCCCACACCCACATACCTGCGTTAACATATCAAGGCCACAGGTGATAGCCACAGAGACTAGTGGTGTAAAAAGCCTGATAAATTCATTTACCCTGCAGAGGGTTTTCTGAATTCCAAGTGAAGCAGTGCTAAGCTAAAACAGGGCTGTAATGGGTCACAGGACAATGCCCAAGTAGAGCACAGGTCACTGTCTGTGGGTTCTCACCAGCACACACAATTGCCAGACTACTCAGGTTCAAGGAACAACAATGGGGTATATTGAACAAACAGGGGAATCAAAGAGTTTCTAAGGCCACAGAGGTCATCTCACTCCCAAGAGTATTCACTGTGTCCAGAAGTACCGAACAGAAAACTGCTCATCCAAGATGGCGCTGTCCCACCAACCAGGGCCCGGAGCTCGTGGTGCGAGGGCCAGCAGCGGGCCCAGATCAAACTCACCGCAGCTAGAAGTGCTCACAGGTGGGGCCGCTGAGATGTCACCACAGCAGCCCCAGCCACAGTCTGGAGGTCGGGACAGGCAGTACCAGACACTGGGCCATTCAGCAAGGGAGGCAAAGGTCCCAGAAAGCAGTGCCGGACAGTTCGGAGCAGTGGACAGACACAGAGTGCCAGTCCCCTGTTAAAAGCGCTGGGCAGCACTGACAGCTCTTTGTGCGCTTCTGGCCACATCAACAACAAACGGCTCTTGGAGACGCCAGGCCCAGGGTCTTCAGTGCTCCTTGCAGGTGATGTCAGAGGCAGGGCCGGTGGCCCCAGGTCTCTTCAAAGCTCTCCAGCTTCTCTTCTTTCTTCAGAGGTCGTGTGCTGGATGCTGCTTCTTCCTTTTTCGGGAGCCAGGAACAGCGTCTCCAAGCTGGCTCCTTATATCCTCTTTCAGGGATTCCCCACCACCTCTCCCCGCAACCTACAAGTCTGATTGGGCCATTTTCAATACTGTGGCTGACTGGACGTAGCCCATCAGCTCATAGCTTGCACCTGACCCGGCCACTGCACCACCCAGGCACCAGATTCACGGGCCTATCTACCGCCGGCAGCTGGCAGAGCCCCAGCAGGCACGCTGGCCCTGAGGGACCCACGCTCCTCCCTGCAGCCCTGCACCAGGGGCTGTGTGCCCTGGGGAGCCTGGTAGGGGAACCACTGCTGCCCACCATCACTGCTGGCCCCTGCCTGCACCCTGAACCCCAGTAGGCCACTGGTGGAGGGCATTTAAATGCCTGCCACTCACTGCCACTTGCACTGCCCGCAAGCAGCTTCTAGGACAAGGCACAGGATTGGGGGACGGGGTGGTACTGCCCATAGGCAGCAACTCTGGTGCAGGCAACAAACCACGATCACTTTTCCAACAGCTGCCACCACTTAACCAGTGATGGGAAAGAGCCAGTCTTGGTTTGTAATACCATTTTGCAGTAATAAAAGAAAATGCCATTAGCAAAATGGCTGATTCTAGGAGCGGGCTGGGGAGAAACTGATGAACCCAGAGCACTAGCAGTAACAAAAAGAAAGTGCTCAAGAAAAAAGTGGGGGGGGGAGCGTGAGAGAGAGAGAGAGAGAGAGAGGGAGATGAACACAGGAGCAAACCTAAAAGGGTTCTAATGCCCAAAGCTGAGAGTCTAAGAGCAATAAAATAATGTACTATTAAATTATAACTCAAGAATAAAAGAAATACACCTGAGTCCATACAGATATAAACAATCGACTAAATAAACAAGTGATGGAAAAGCAGTCATCTTCCTCACAGAAGAGATCCAAGTAATTTCTGCAGATGCTTCCTCCATCCAGGAAGTAGGACTTGAATCTGTCCTTCTCCAAACCCCCCTTGAATGCAGGCAGGATTGATATCTTGATTCCGAAGAACAGAGCGGGGAAGACAGCTAGAGGGAACAGTGCCACTTAACAGTGAAGAAACCTGACAAACACCCCCTGGGCCAGGTGACCCAGGCACACAGCCACAGGGATAAGCCATGTTGACAGCAGGTACTGGGTATTTTGTGAGGAACATAGCCCTTTACCTCTGTAGTCTTCCTCCTGCGCCCAAGTTCACAGTGCAATCATGAGAAAAGCATCAGATAAACCTCCATGGAGGAACATTCTAGAAAGTGCCTGACCACTGGTCCTCAAAACTCTCAGTCATGAGAAATGAAAAAGGACTGAAAAACACAGGTCAGAGAGCCTGGGGGACCGGGGAGCCGTGATGACCGACTGCAACATGACATCCTGGATGGGGGCCTGGAGCAGAAAGATGCATTCATGGAAAAACTGATAGAAAATGGGTGAAGTTGGGAGCTCACTTAATGGTAATGCAGCAACTGGCTCCTAGCTCTTTACTTATGAATCATGGTCATGTAAGATGTTATCAATAGGAGAGCCCCAGAGAGGAACGCACAAGCTCTCTCTACACTATCTTTGCAACTTCTCTGTAATCCAAAATTATTCCAGGATAAAAAGTTCAGTTTTGAAAATACTAAGTTGATCTGTGGACAGGTCAATCTAAGAAACAGTTTACATGCCAGCTAAAAAGTGTGACAACGCAAAGAATCTCCCAGGTTCAGGCCATGGGCATTCTACCTCGAAAGTCCTGATTTTTTACTCACGTTTGGGAATCATTTACAGACCAGAGAGAAGGAACAGACCCATCATTTCAAGGCCTAAAAACCTGAACCACTTACTTACTCCTTTCTTTTTAACCACATCCTGTGAATAAGATGACTAATTCTTCTCCTCAACATCTCCTTTCCGCTGCCACTGTCAAGCACTATTATTGATAACATTGGTCAACAAATTTTTACAAAAGTCATGTTACTGAAATAAAATTAGTCATTTCCTATCAATTTATATGTGCTCAACACGAATATGACAGTCAAATTATAATTTTTTGAATCTAGCTTTTTTTGTAATCGGCAATAAATTGATGTTTACATCACGAAATGCATGCCAATAGTAATAGGCCTATGGTTCATACCTGTGAAAAATCAAGTCATAGACTACTTCTTAGATTTCTTCGCTTGCCTCTCGCACAGCTGTTCAGGAGCATCTCTGGGGAGTGTCCAGCAGTAGTCAGCCAGCATCGTAGTGGACCATTTTCCCTGGTATCTTTGTTCCATTGATGCAATATCTTGATGAAAACGTTTGCCATGTTCATCACTAACCATCCCACAGTTTTCAGGGAAGAAATCCAAATGGGAATGAACAAAGTGGATCTTTAGAGACATATTGCGGCCAAGTTTCTGATACTGCATCAGCTTGTCTTCTACTAGTTCCTTGTAGTTTTATGCCCTAACATTCCCAAGGAAGTTTGCAGACACTAGGTGAAAAGCATTCACTAGGTGAAAAGCATTCCATGCTTGTTTCGCATCACCCTGCAGCAAGTTGTTGAACTGGTCATCACTGAAGAGCTCTCGAATCTGAGGGCCCATAAAAACTCCCTCTTTAATCTTTGCTTCACTTTCGATATAAAGTAATTGTGACACCTTCTTCTAGAAGAATCCATTGTTGGAGTCTTGATCCTAGCAATTCTGCCTTGTTCTTGGATAAGTCCAAATCACGAAACAGGTCATTTAGTTCTTCCTGTGTTAGCCTGTGTGGGGCTGATGACGCACCACAGTGAAAATCTGGATCACTCCATGCTGATGGAACAGGAGAAGAACAGGTCAGCTCACCCTTGTCCTCAACAGATGAATCAAGAGAATATTCTGCTGGAGGTTCTGGAATAGGAAGTCCCTCACCATGTGGAACTGGTCTCAATGCAGATGGAATGTTTTGGTAGAATATTCTCGACTTCTTTTGCTTCATTATTCTGCCGGAAAGAGGAGGAACCAAACAGAAATAACAGTCTTTTATATGGCTGCTTGGCTCTCTCCACACCATGGGGACTGCAAACAGCATTGATGGTCTTTTGCCATTTAACCACTGTGAAAGCTGTGTTGTACATGCAGCACAGCATATATGCGGACCCAAGGCTTGTCTTGATCACCAACCTTGCATCCAAAGTAAAGATGATAAGCCTTCTTCACTTGGGAAGTGACACTTTTCTTCTGGTTGGCAAATGTCACTTCCCCACAAAGACAGCATAAATTGTCCATGCTATTAAGGCACTTTCGAGGCATTACTGTTCTGTATTGAGTCTAAATGGATAAAATAATAACAGTTCTATGGAACAGTAGCTTCAACTGTGTCACACAAAGTCTGAAATATTTTCTTTTTTTTTTTTAAAGATTTATTTATTTATACATACAAGCTGGGGCACAGGCCAGAGCGTGGGGCGGCGAGAGGGTTCACCAGAGACAGAGTGGGGAGCAGAACAGGCAGATCAGAAATACACTGCTGAGGGGAGCAGCGGGCGAGGCAGGAGAGGTCTGCCACACCATGTGGGAACCTCCCTGGCTGGGCGTCGAACTCGCTGCCCACAGCTCCACAGCGCAGCACTCAACCGCTGCGCCACCAGGGAGGCCCCAAGTCTGAAATATTTTCAATGCTCAACCTTTCCGACGGGGCTTTGTATAGTGCACTGCTGATGTCAGCTTCCTTCAGCAGCCGCCTGGCAGTAGTATTGCATTACATCAGAAAATGATGCAATCACCTCTGGATTATGTGTGCATGATGGTATTATGCAATGTGATGCAGTATTACATCATTCGAGGCTGATTTAGGATGTTGTTGCAGTCCTACTGGATAAATTTACATGGTGAAACATATAAAATGAAACATATAAAATGAATGAACATATAAAATACCTTCAAAACGAGAGCTAATAAAAAATTTCAGGGTTATATTCATGTTCAGCACACCAAGATACTACAGATTAGGGCCTTTTTAAGTCAGTAACAATCTCAATGTTGACCACTGTAATTAAGACCTTCTCTCTCTCTGCAGTGGCAGTAATTCATCTCCTATCATCAGTCTATGCCCACTCTATCAGCTTCACACAATTGTTATTTCTGAAGCTGAAGACGTAACTTTTGAGACACCCTAACTCCCCACCCCACCAGCACACACACAATTCCTAATACTGGCCTTTTACCTACTTCTCACAATGCCTTCCCCAAGCATCTCATGCTCTAGTCATAACAACTGATTTCCAAAGGTCCACACAACAATTTTGCTTTTTTGTTTGTTTGTTTTTTTTCCATCAGATTGTTAGCTCCTAAAAGACAGGGAACAGCAGGTCTTATTTATTCAGATTCACTCTCCACATCTCTCACATACTTTATGCATAATGGGAGCTTAGTATGTTTTTTAATTTTCTAAAAGATGGGTTTCCACATAAAATCAGTTTGGAAACCACAAAAAAGGCCTCTAAAAATTAGCTAATAAACTCTATCCAAAACTGGTCATTTAACTGAACGTAAATCATCTTTTCAATTTCATACCAATTTCATGCCAGCACCAACCTGAACTGGCTCCTTAGATAAGCCATAATCTTTGACAGCAACTATGAGATCACACAGGAAAAAAAGAACCAAACAACTAGATGATAGAACTGAAAGTACTTTAAAGAAGGACAACCTGTATAATCAGACTAGTGTTGCTATAGTATGAGCTACCTTTGAAACCAGTATTTATGATCGCCATCAGAAAGTACACCAGGTACAGAGAACAGGGAAGCGCAGTATCGATCTCTAACCTGCCAAACAATCTTGGATAAAATTAAAGCACTATTTCTATAGCCAAGGCCTGGTTCTACTCACTACTCAGATTTTGTTACATGATCATACCTTGTTTTTCTTGCTTTCTAGATAGTCAGCATCTACACCTCACACTAAAGCTGGACCAAGGACCATAGAATAAAAGGATCCAATCTGGCAGTTTAGAGATCTATTTTGAGCTTTCCTATTCTCTATAATTGGCTAGACTTTATGACAAAGATCATAAATACTGTGAGTTTAAAACACGCTGGATTTCAAAGATTTGTCATGAAAGGGAGGATGTAAAGTATCTCAATACATTTTTAAGTAGTTTTACAAGCTGAAATGATGGTATTTTTTGGCTGGAGCAAATAAAATTTTTACACCTGTTTCATTTTAGTTTTTTTTAAATATGATGACTGCAAATTGTAAACTAACCCATGGTTTGTCACATATTTCTATCAGCACTAATCTCTACATAGCCTGTATTTTGAAAGCTGTATTGTGGAAACAGTAAGTCCTCAGCAGTACTTTCTGATATTATGATAATGAGGAAATCAGGAGTCAGAGTTGTTTTGTAAGCAAAATCATAAGCAGAACTTGATCAAAGGTAGCTACAGGGGGTTAGTTTTGCTTTCTCTATGAATATTACATCAACCAAGATGTAGCAAGCAGTTTCTTACAGGAAGAATGCTGTTACTTATAAACTTATAGAAAACACGTAACTCGAGAAGATGATCAAGACCAGGCAGTTAGGCAGCAAGTATCTGGGCAATATGGATCATAATTCAACTTCACTAGGTTGAATATGAGAAAAGGAATAATTAGAGATCTACAATACTTTTCTTAGATAATGAAATGAGATTACTGGGAAGAATGGGAGCACACTAATGATAGCTTATGATAAGTGTAGTCAAAATTAAGTCAAGTACTTTCTGAGTTCCTCTACTTGACAACATACAAATGCCACAGAAAACACTAAAACATCCTTCACTAAGGGATTAAATTAACTATGATATAATGGGATACTACACACCAACTAAAATAGATATATGTTAACATGGAGAGACCTCAAAAATATGGCTGATGAAAAGACAAGATGCAGAATGATATATAAAAAAATGACAGCAGTTAGATGAACCTTAAAAACACAAAACTGGTTCACCGAGACATAGCTGTAGTAAAAGAACAAAAATGTGGATTGCAAGGACACCCATCAAATTCTCAACAGTGGTTGATCCCCTTCTGAGAGGAAGGAGTAAGAAGGAAGGAAAAAGGGTCTTTATACTGTTTCACTGTTTCTATGTCAGACACACACACAGAGAGAAAGAGAGAGAGAGAGAGAGAGAGAGAGAGAGAGAGAGAGAGAGAGAGAGAGAGAGAACAGGCGATGCATAAAGGCCAGTGGGTTTCTGGTTCCTATAAAATAACATCCTTGAACAAAATGACTACATATATCTGGACTGCACCCTGGTCTCAACATTCCTTGCACACAACTCAACGCCATATTCTTTTCTATTACTGGAGGCTGCATATATTAGACTCTACGGTCTCTATGGCAAAGACGAAGTATCAGAAAGGAAGGCATTTGATCAGTCAAGTAAACACTTTGCCCCATATGTGCCACATCTATTCCGCATGCCAAAAAAAGCCAAAAACATCTGCTTCACTTGACTCACTCCCCAGCAAATATCAACTTTAAAGCAATGACATTTTATCAAGCTCTTACATTATATGCAGCATTAGAGATTGCAGCTATAAAAATTTCATAAAGTTTCATTCAAGCCTTTGGTGAGGATAAACTATAATATCACAGGTCTTACAAATTCTCTTTTTATTATTCAACTAGTTGCAAACCCAGTAGAATATTTTGTGCCAGAAAATGTATTCTGATGAGTATGCCATGAAAGAGAGAATACAGACATTCCAAACAAATATTCTCATGTGTCTGTCACTTTTATGGGCATTCAGTATGGGGTCCTCACATTATACTTGAGGCCCAAAAAGGGAAGATTAAGATCTGAACCAAGAATAACAGAAAAACCATTATTTTTCATCAACGAAATTAAAGAAATGGGTATTTATTGTAGAAAGAACAATTTTCTTCTTCTTAATCCTTGAAAATTACTCAAGAAAAAATGTTTAATGTTTTAAAGTAGTTACTCGCTTAATAATAACTGCCCTGTACACAAACTACATTTGTTCTTTTTGGTTACTTGACTCCAATCTAACATAGTGCTTAAGAGCAGAAGTTCTAGAACCAAAATCCCTGAATTCCAACACCAGCTCCACCACCTCAGCACTTAATATTTACACCAGTCCTGACAAGTCACTGCAGTCTTCTGAAAACTGGGAAAGTATGTTCTTTAAATAATGTAGGGGAAATGTTTTACACAGAGTATTGAATAAATGTTTGCTATTACCATTACTACTTAGAAACAAGGGGACTTTAAAAATTACTCATTGCTTTCTAGATACATAAGACACTGAAACACTAAAGATCAAAAATAACTCTCTTTAGAACTATGTTTTAAGTCATCATTTTTATTAGCAATAAACTTGCTCAGTTTACCCTTTCATGCTCAAATGCCTTTCACATTATTTTTCTGTTTTTTCCTATAAGCCATGAAGTATTCTGGTAAATCAATCCTTCCTCCACAGCAGCTGTCGTGTGAAACTGACTCATGAAATGTAGACACTGAAATGAAACATTTGATCATCTGGTACCCTCTGCTTGCCAATGTATGGTAGGATTTTTCCATCCTATAATTTATTTTCAAATACTGCAAATATAAATTGCTTATTGGTTTTGTCAGAAATCAACCTGGATCATCATAAATAAAAACGTTCCTCATCTTGTCAAAGCTATAAATCTGTTCTTTTTTACTTCCTAAATTAAAAAAGAAAAAAATCATCTAAATTAAGTCATTTTTTCCAACTGTTCTAGATAAGCAGTCTTGCCATAAAGATTTAAATTGCTATCCCTGTAAAACTAGATGTACATGACATGGAGCAAGAGTTTTGGAGCACAGACTCAGGAGACACGGGGGCTTCTTCATGTCTCTGTTCTGCATGCAGGTTCCACACAAGGCTGACACTCTGAGACAAGCAATTCTTTTTTCGGGCAGAGAGGAAGGAGAGCTTCGAGGGTCCCACAGTCTGTTACACTTGTCTCCACTTAATAGTAAATTTCTTATTGACATGTAGGTAACACGGTAAAATTACCTTCAATTCCAACCAGTAAACATATGGAAGTATGTTCAGCCTCACTCAGAATCAAAGGAAATGTGATCTAAGCATGGTGATATATTTTTCACTTCTCAGATTGACAAAATTGGAAGTGTTTAATTAAGATTTATTGCTGGCATGAATTTTTACACACTGTTGGTAGAAATATAAATTGGTACAGCTTTTTCAATGAGACATTTGGCAATACTTATCAAAATGTTACATACATACACACACACACACACACACACACACACACACACACACACACACTTAGATTTGGTAATTCCACTATCAGGAATCTAATCTAGACATCTGTTCACAAAAAGCATCAAAAATCACATATACACTCATCTATAATGCTATTAACTGAGGCACAATATAGAAGAGCGCATGGAATCTGGAAACACCCTCCATGTCCATCCTTCAGAAACAATTGAGGTAAAATGATGGTGCAAGCAGGAGAATGCTACTGTCCGTCCTCTGGATGGAATAAGCTGGCCTCTGGACTGTCTCACAGAAATGTTATTTAAAAGAAAATGCAACAAATGTAAATATAAATGAGTCTACATGATGAAGTTAATTTTTAAAACTCTATGCTGGGAGGATTCTCCAAGTATATAAAAACTTATTAGAGACTCTAGGTTGGTGGCATATGGGAGAAACAATTTTTCCTACATTGTTTTATATTAGGTACTAGAGTGTATTTTTTAATAAAAGATTATGTATTACTACGTAACATATGATGTTATATAGATTCAACATCATAGCTTCTAAGATCAACCTTTTGACATTAAATTGGCATTATCGCTCTTAAATTCTCTCCTCCAGCTCCCATCTACTACTACATGCTGGTCTTCTTTACTTTGCTTCTATTTCTTTGTCTGCAGAGGATTATCACTGTAACCCTTTCCTCATAATTAAAAGTTTTCCACAAACACTATGATGATTTCCTCTTCTCTTTTTCCCAGCAGACAGAAGATCCCGAGTTCTCTCATGTTTCTAATACAACTTAGCATCGCAATTATAAAAGAAACACCCCAAATATTTTAAGAAAAATGTCAGTGGAATTAATATACATCTTCAAAACAAAAACCACTTTAAAGGAGAAAGGTAGGTTCAGGTTTGCAGCTGTTTACCTGCTGGGTTTTCAGGAAGGCGGTATTCTTTTTAAATATTATAACTGGCATCTTCTCAATTTTCTTGAATACATAGGTAAAATCATGTGGCTATGTTAAACTGTAAGAAACTATACTAGCTGTTCTAAATTACATTAAATCTATATCTACCTAAAATGAAAAATTATCTCCTTCCAGTATAAAGCATTTAAAACATTGAGGCTAAACACCACCATGGATTAAACTGTGAATATACAACCAAATTAACTCTCAGGCCTGGAGTCTGCAGCATGCAAAGATCACTAGTCATCTAGAAGGGATGAAAGAGAAGACCACTGGCACAAAGGCCAACATGAAACCCAACATTCTTAGGTACTTAAAATAGTGATGTATCCACTGAAATTCTCAGAGCCTCGGCCTGTTTCCCTCTCAAAGCTGTCTTTCAGCACACGATTCCTGTTTACTGGAATCATTCTTCCTGTTTAATGACTCCACCCCTGGGGTGACAAACCAAAAACCTGAAGGAATCTATTTTTAGCACAGATGTTTACTTAGGTATTTTCTGTTTGGTCAACAGGATGCAGAATTGTTTATGTCTGACAAAAATCTGCCAGCTTTGTTCACTGTCCACTTGGTATTTTTGAACAAAGGAAAATCTTCTAACTAATCTTACTTAACAAAAAGATATGTTAGTACAATTTGAAGCACAGTATCTCACTAATAATTATATTTCAGGATTTAAAAATGCCAAAGTAGCTTTTACGGAAAAAATGCAAAAGAGCTCTGTATATTCTGAGAGCAAAATGACAGTACAGGAAACACTGCTCAAAAGGCCTTAGAATCTTCTGCCACTTGATGCTCCAATGCGTGTTTCTACACTGTGTAGGATACTCCTGTCTTCAGAACCCTAAGTATTACAGAATTATAATCTGAATTGACACTGAAGAAAGTGTACGGAAGAGACTGCTGGGAAACCAGAGATCCTTTCAACAGAAACAGTTAAGGGCTCATCATTTGACATCTGCACATACAAGTTCCTTTCCTGCTCTCGCGCCCCACCCATCTCTGCACCGCCACCACATTCATGAATTCACCCCTGAGAACAGCCCTTATTGGGCTGTGAGTTCCCCGCACTATGTCTCACTTGTCCGTGTATCCCCAAGCACCCTGCAGTACAGCACCACACACAGCAGAGGTGCTCCACGCACTTAGCAGTAACTAAGGGCCTCAGGTGTGCAGGTGTGGCCCTCCTAGAACTTCACACCACTGTGACTTCTGCCACTTGCACTCCTTCACCAAAAAATGTTACTTGATGCCTCCAAATTGCCTGAGACTATTTCATGGAAATTTAACTATATTCTTCTGCCATGCCTATTTCAATTCATTATTGTTTGAAAATTCAGGTGGTAGGTGTGTTGAATAGCCTTTCAACGCATTTGAACTAACTCTAATCCAGGACTAGGTGACTTACGGTATCCTGGTCCTGTTATTTTTGGGGGTCAGTGGTCTCAGAGATCATTTTTACGCTCCACGCAGTGAAGTCCAAATAGATAAAAATGTAAGATTACTATACTGCGTGAAAAACTTTTTCAACCAACCAAACACAAATGTATATTCAAAATTCTCCCCCTCATCATTTGAAAAAAACTAATAAAGTGGGCTTGTTAGCTTTACTCCTCCTATTCCTTTATGTTAACTAACTTCACCACAAAGGGAGTTATGTTGCTTTGACAGGTGTGCTCAGAGTTCATGTATTAAACTTAACGAGATTTGAATAGAGTAGAATTTTAACAAGCTCTGCCTACATCATAAGGTATATTACTCTTACTTTACCTCAAACCCACTTTAATTTCAAAATCTGAAAAGAGATCAACTTTATTCAATGTGGCAGTGAAAACTATTATCAAACTATTGGTATAACTGTCTTTGTGACTTAGTTCAATGTCAAAATATACACCCTATACTTTTCTATTTTCTATGAAAAAGAACTACTAGTGCTTTTAGATGCGTTGTGTTTATTTAGATCCATTGAGTTAGTGTGTGCATGGGTGTGTGTGTGCGTCTCCCTCTATTACACACCTGTGATCTCTCACAGGTCCTTTCAAGCAGTGTCAAGGGTGGGATGAAATAGACACCAATATAAAATCTCTATGGAGATACCGCTTATTCCAATACCTCTCTAGAGAAAGATTGTGGCTGATAAATCAGACCACATTATGTGGTAAAATTAAACCATATTCATTAAGGTTCCACTAATTAGTAATTCAGTCTGTGCAAAAGTCAATTATACCAAGAAAATGCTGACCAAATTAATAATGCAATTAAACCTGTATGTGGGCACATTTACCCTACTTAAGAAAAGAATTTAAGAACCTTAGCATATTAGCTGAATGCTAATTACAAATGAACAATTTCTTAATTCACTAAATTAATTCTATCAGGATAAAGAAAAATATTTAAGTATTACTGTTACTCTTTGTATTTACACGTAATGAGTTTCATATATTCAAATATTCGACAATGTAAACAGTTCAGAACTTTAAACTTTCCTTCCCAGTAAACTTTAAATCTTTATATTATTTTTCACAACTCACTCTCATTTCCTAAAATGATGCCTCAGGTATAAACACCTAAAAAAGATGTGTTTTTCTTCCACACACAGGAAAATGCAAAATAACCCCACTGAAAGAAAAGATGCCACCATTGTGTTATGAACTGTGCTGTGTTCGCCCAAACTCCTAGTGAAGCCCTGGAGCCCCACTGTGATGGGCCTTGAGGAAGTATCCAGGTTAGATTAGGTCACGAGAGTGGGCCACTGGGATCAGGGTCCATTTAGTGAGTGACACACACCAGAGCTCACGCTTTCTGCATTTTCAGAAAGAACAGTCATGACAGGAAGCAGCGAGAAGGCAGCTGTCAGCAAGCCAGGAAGACAGGATTAGATTCCTCACCAGAAATACAATCAGTCAGAACCTTGATCTTGAACCTCCAGCTTCCAGAACTGCAGAAAATAAATTCTTATTGTTTAAGTCATTCAATTTCACTCTGCACTATTGTGTTATGGCGACCTGAGCAGACTACCACAGGAAGTCTTAATTCCAGCAAGTTAGGACAAAGTAAGTTTTAAAAGCACATTAATATACTCAAATTGACCTCAGGCCCACTGAAGAGTCAACACACAGATACTACCCAAACCTCCATTTCTGGTTACTAATTAGCTATGCTGCATATCAACTTAACTTCTTATACAGTCTAAATATTAGAAAGCAATGGGCGTTAAGGACAAGAAGCCTGGGATCAAGACAAAAGCTCATTACGTGCTGGTCAGAAATAGATTATATGGGGGGCCTCCCCGGTGGCGCAGCGGTTGAGCGCTGCGCTGTGGAGCTGTTGGCCGTGAGCGATGCCGGTTCGACGACCGGCTGGGGAGAATCCCACATGGCGCGGCAGACCTCTCCTGCCTTGCCCGCTGTTCCCCTCAGCAGTGTATTTCTGATCTGCCTGTTCTGCTCCCCACTATCTCTGGTGAACCCTCTCGCTGCCCCAAACCTCTGGCCTGTACCCCAGCTTGTATACATAAATAAATAAAATTCTTTAAGAAAAAAAAAGAAATAGATTATATTGGAGGGGGGCTCCCTGGTGGTACAGCAGTTAAGAGCTACGCTGTGGAGCTGTCGGCAATGGCATCGCGAGTTCGATGCTGGGCCGGGGAAATTCCCACATGGCGCAGGAAGACCTCGCCTGCCTCGCCCGCTGCTCCCCTCAGCAGTGTATTTCCATCGATCTGCCTGTGCTGCTCCCCACTCTGTCTCTGGTGAACCCTCTCGCCACCCCACACTTCTGGCCTGTACCCCAGCTTGTATGTATGCATAAATAAATAAATCTTTAAAAAAAAATTAGATTATATGGGACAGTGTGAATGAACAGCTCCAGCTCAGCTGCAAGCTCTACTTTTTAATGTCGACATATTTCCAGAAATTATTGCTTAGAAGGGTTATCAAACTTTATGACTTGATAAAGTTGCCTTTTATAAAGTCAAAGTTCATTTGAAAGAGAACACACACTTTAAGTAGCAGAAGTTATTGGATTAAAATCTATCATTACAGAAAACTGTTGAGATTTACACTTCAATCCTATTCAACAAATATGTATTAAACACCTCCCACATGTCATGCACTATGTTAGGCACTTGTGTTACTTAGAGAATAAGACTTCTAATGGTAGGGGCCTCTGTGGTGTTGCAGGGGTTAAAGTCTCAGCGCTATCAAGCTATCAGCAGCCACTGAGGTCTCAGTTCCATCCCCAGCCAGGGAGCTGACCCACATGGCACAGCAGACCTCTCCTGTCTCACCCTGCTCCCTTCAGCAGTGCATTTCAGCAGATCCGCCTGTTCTGCTCCCTACGTATCTGGCGAATCCTCTCACCACCCCCACCTCTGGCCTACACCCCAGTTCTTGTATGCATAAATAAATAAAAATAAATCTTTAAAAAAAAAAGACTTCCAGTGATAAAGAGATATCAGGTGTGAGCTTAAAATACACACACACACACACACACACACACAGCCTTAAATCAGTGGCCCAGTGAACTCCAAGCTATGCACTTACTTCACACCTCCTCTTTGAATCACTAATAGGCATTCAAACTCCACGTGTTCTAAAACTGAATTCCTGGTCACTAACACCACTGTCACCATCATCTTGTCCCTCTTTATTCAAAGCTGATTTTCCTGAAGTCCTTGAATTCCTCTAAGTAGTTTTCCATCACATTCAGAATAAATGCCAAAGTCCTACATAACCAAGCCTCCCCCAATAGCCCTCCTGATGTCAACACCTTCCATCTGTCACCTCCAAACCGTTCCAGCCTAAAGTCTCCATTCCTCACCATGCCAGAGAGTCACCTACAAAATCATGAATGTTCTCTTTTCTGTTCACCACAAAATTGGCTGCATCGTTTCACTCATTCCTTCTTCAAATACTTCATTGTCAGTAAAGCCTTCCAAATGTGGCCTTACTCAATGTAGTCTTTCCCTATACGTAGCAACATCTGATAAGGTACATAATTTTTTGTTTGTGTACGTCTCCCTACTAAAATGAAAACTCCAAGTACTCAGCAGGGTCTTCGTTATTGTTCATAGATGCATCCTCAATGTCTGAAACAGAGTGGTATACAGTAGATCCTTGATAAATATTTGTTACATTAATTAATTCTATTAATTCCAATGGGAGCAGTGTGTTGGTAACTACTAAGGTACAAATATTTCTGCAGCTAGGTTCACTGTACAAAAATTAAAATTGAGGGGACTCTGGTGGGGCAGGGGTTAAAGTCTCAGCGCTATGAAGCTATGGCCAGCCACTGTGGCATGAGTTCAATCCCTGGACATGGAGCTGACCCACATAGCACAGCAGACTTCTGCTCACCCGCTACTCCCCTCAGCAACGTATTTCAGTCAATCCACCTATTCTACTCCCCACTCTCTCTGGTGAATACTCTCAGCCCCCTACACCTCTGGCCTACACCCCAGCTCCTGTATGCATATATAAATATTTAAGAATAAAATAAGTTTTTTTTAAAAAGTAAAATTTGTTTTTTAAATATCTGATTTAATGCAAAAGATTCCAGGCCAGCATGGAGTATTACTTGGCCATAAAAGAAATGACACACTGATACATACTACCTAATGAATGAACCTGGAAAACCATACTAAATGAATGACATCTATCATGAAAGACCATATATTTTTCCATTGATATGAAATGTCCAGCATAGGAAAATTGCTAGAAACAGAAAGTAAATTAATGGCTGTTTAAAGCAGGAGGGACAGAAGAGCCTGGTAACAGCTTTATTCATAACTGCCAAAATCTGGAAGCCATCAAATATTCATCCACTGAGGAGAATAAACATTTCTGTATACCACACAATGAAGCACTACTCAGCACTAAAAAAGAAAACTGATATATGTAACAGTATGACAATCTCAAAATTACAATGCTTAGTTTAAAAAAAAAACATATAAAGTAGTGCCTATTGTATGATTCCATGTATAAGACATTCTAGAAAAGGCAAAACTCTAAGAATAGAAATTGGCTTAATGACTGCCAATGGCAGGCAGGGGTAGTCAGGGGGCAATGACTACAAAAAGGGACAAGGGAACTTTCTAGGGTGATGAAAATATCTTTCTCTTTATTGTACTTGTGGTTATATAACAGTACTCATGTTAAAACTCAGAGAATTTTACATATCAAAAGGTTAAATTTTATTTATATGTAAATTTTATCTGACTTGAAAAGTTGCATCCAACTTAATTGCAACTTGATATGGAAAATATATTTAATACAATGCTAGTAGTAGGGTCAACTGAAATTACAGCAACTATTAAAATTAGAAACACAAGCACACATTGGCCCAGCAGAAATTTACCAGATCATATATGTAAGGTATAGTCATCATAGCAGTGAGTATTCTGTAATGGTTACAAACACACACACACACACACACACACACACACAACACTTCACATACTGATCTAGAAAGATCCCCAAATTACGTTTTATGATAAATAATTACGAGGCAGATACGTAAATAGAAAGTAGGGAAAATACTGGAACGTGTTTTTTTAATATGGATCTATATTGGGATTTATTTTTTAATCTTTGAAAGAATAATCAAGACACTAAAATTACCCACTATCATTAGATTAATTAGGCAGATGTGAAAGAGGAAGATGACTCTCAACTGAATACCTTTTTAGACTTTTTTAATGTGTAAACTATACCCAAAAAACTACACAAATAATATTTAAACACTACTTTTAAAAACAGTTTAAGTGGAAATTGTGAACATTTTGGACCACTAAAAACATTCTAGAGGCAGAAAAAAACATTACCATATACACTTACAATGCAAGTTAACATTCAATTACCAGAAGAAAATGAGCAATCCACGTAGGAGACTATGTACTTAACCTTTCTTCCTGACCTCAGTACACCACAAAAATAGAAGAAAATAAGGAGTGTAAGAAACTGAGAACAAAGAATGTTTTGCAAGGAAATGGTATAATTTTTTAAAGGCAGCACAAATGAGAAAACCCTCTATCTTTCTGTCCCGGAGTACTGTTTTCTTCTGTCCCTAAAGGGAGGATAGTTTCTATGTCTGGTAAGGGCCAAAGAGGAACAAATAGGATTTCTCACCAGAGACACAAAGTGGCATATCCTCTCCAGCTGAAAGACTCAAAGACATTATTTAAACATGGACACATACCCAGAACAACCAGATTGTTTAAGGATTTCTGGCATAATTAGGACTCTTTTAAGATCTCACATTCCAAAATCTAGCAGTCTCTCATAATTGAAACTGTGAAGTACAATCATAAAACAGTCTTAGAACCAGGTAACTTCAGATAATGTAAACAGTTTATCTGTACAAGATAATAGGTTTATTAGCCAATTCTTAACATATTTGAATGATTTTTTCTCAATTCTGTTCAAATTTTATTTGCCCCTTTCTTAATAATGTGGCCAAACAACAAAGTTTACTTACAAACTAAGCACTATCCTCATTACAATAGTTTGAACAGCAGTAGTACCAGGAATGCTTTAACATCCAACTTGCAAGTTTTACGAATTCTACCAAACATTCAAAAAAGAAGTAGTCCCTCACAAACTCTTGCAAAAAATCAAGAAGGAAGGAGTACGACCAAACACATTCTATGATGCGAACATTACTCTAATACCAAAACCGAACAGAGACAACACAAAAAAAGAAAATTACAGACCAATCTCTCTAATGAATACTGATGCAAAAATATTTAACAAAATCTTAGCCAACAGGATCCAACAATGCATCCAAAAGATAATACACCACAACCAAGTGGGATTTATTCCAGGGACACAAGGATGGTTCAGCATCCGAAAATCAATCAATGTAATCCAACACATCAACAAAAAGAAAAGTAAAGCCCATATGATCATATCAATAGATGCTGAGAAAGCATTTGACAAAGTGCAACATCCATTTATGATAAAGGCCCTCGAAATCCTTGGGATAGAAGGAACATACCTCAACATAATAAAAACCATATACGACAAACCCACAGCCAATATTATCCTCAACGGTGAGAAGCTGAAAGCCTTTCCACCAAAATCAGCAACAAAACAAGGATGTCCACTCTCACCATTGCTCTTCAATAAAATACTGGAAGTGCTAGCCAAAGCAGTAAGGCAAGAGAAAGACATACAATGGATTCAAATAGGGAAAGAAGAAATTAAACTGTCTCTATTTGGAGACAATATGATAATATATATAGAAAACCCTAAAAACTCCATAGAAAAACTAACTACTCAAAATTATAGACCAGTTCAGTAAAGTAGCAGGATATCAATGCACAAAAATCAGTAGCCTTCCTATATGCAAACACCCAATCTGAAGAAGAAGAAGAAATTAAGAGATTCATCTCCTTCAAAATTGAAACCAAAAAAAAAAATCAAATATCTGGGAATAAATCTAACAAAAGACGTAAAGGACTTACACAAAGAAAACTATAAAACACAAATGAAAGAAATAGAAGACACAAGAAAATGGAAAGACATCTCT